>VSMD01017663.1:0-30960 GCA_008750895.1 Mirza zaza
AGCTGTCATTTTGCTGAAATAAAGATGACAGACTGGCCGGGCGCGGTGGCTCACGCCTGTAATCCTAGCTCTCTGGGAGGCCGAGGTGGGCGGATCATTTGAGCTCAGGAGTTCGAGACCAGCCTGAGCAAGAGCGAGACCTCATCTCTACTATAAATAGAAAGAAATTAATTGGCCAACTAATATATATAGAAAAAAAAAAATTAGCCGGGCATGGTGGCACATGCCTGTAGTCCCAGCTACTTGGGAGGCTGAGGCAGCAGGATTGCTTGAGCCCAGGAGTTTGAGGTTGCTGTGAGCTAGGCTGACGCCACGGCACTCACTCTAGCCTGGACAATAAAGTGAGACTCTGTCTCAAAAAAAAAAAAAAAAAAAAAAAGATGACAGACTAGCGTGCTAGGATATCTTTGGGTTGGGCTTTCGTAGGCCAAACGTAATCTTGCAAAAGGTGTGGGCAGCCTCGTCAGCCTTTCCAGGGGCTTCTCCGTTCCTGGCTATTTGGGTCGTTCTTATTGGAAACACCCCTCGGATCACCCTGTCGTGGTCCATGTTCCCTCCGTAAGTTGCTAGCGCTCTGCCCTGGCTAGAAGCTCTTGGGTCCACTCCATGGCCTCTGGCGGCAAGGCCACCACCCACCCTGGTGACCAGATCTGCCAATTCTCCACTACCCGACTCCGAAGTGACTTGAATTCTGGCCATTGGCACGGGTCAAACACTGTCAAATATCTGCGATTCTGTCTGGTTTCCTGCAGCTTCAGGCTGGTGCTGTGGAAGGGCCTAGAACACGAGTACTCTGTAGGCAGGGACCTCCCAGCCAGAGCTGGAGCATAAGAGGTCATCACCCTGTGTTTGGACACTTCTGCCTCCCTATGCCACCTCTTGTCTAGGTGACCTGGACAATGAAGACTCAACAGACACTCTTCATGTTCAGCAACCTTGTAAGATTTTGGTTACAAATGTGAAAGGTTTCAAGAGCGCCTAAACTAACTGACCCTCCAAAGTCCCTCCTGGCCACCTGTAGCCGTGGTGAGCCCCTTGCCCCTCACCCCACACCCCTGACCTGCCGGGGGTGCCGGCGGCCACAGGGCTGGGGCTGGCCTCACAGATGCCCACGCAAAGCGTTGATCTGCTGGCGCTCTAGGTCAGAGGTCAGCACGCGTGTTGTGTAAAGGGCCCAAGAGTAAATGTTCTAGGCTTCGTGGGCCAAGAGGTGATGCCCTCAAGTCCCAGGCAATGACTCTCAACAAAAGGCTCAGTCATTTATACATTTTTCACTTCTCATTTAAAACGTAAGAAGCCGTTATTAGCCGGTGGCTGGTGGGCAGGCGGAAAACAGGCCAGGGGCTGCATTTGGACCTCAGGCTGTGTTTGCAAAGCCCCTCCCAGGAGCAAGGTGAGACTGCAGCCCGGCCACTCGGAGAGCCATCGCTGCGTCTGACATTGACTTCTCCTGGACGTTCAGCCCGTCGTCGGGGCCTCCAAGGAGCCTGGGGGATGGGGGAGATTGGGCAAACCCTCGGTCCCACTTTCCAGATGGGAGACTGAGGCCCAGGCGGTTAACAGAGCTGAGCCGGAGCCAGAGCAGGCAGGCCCCGGCCCCAAGCGGGTGCAGGGTTCTCGGGGGAAGCCTCACATCGCCCGCCAAAGCCCCGGCGGCGGCGGGAGAGCCAGGAAGGCTTGCCAGGGGCTTCCCGAACCGTCCTTGAGAATTCCGGGGCTCCCTGCCCCACGGGAGTAAGAAGAGTGCGGCCCCATCACTCCCTCCTCACGAGGGCCCCAGCCATGTCACGGCAGGCGTGTGTTTGCGTTGGCACCCTTCGCGGGGACGAGCTCTGGTCCTCCCCAGATGGTGGCATCCAAGAATGCGCAAACCCACCCCGGGAAAGAGCGGCGTGGCGCCCCGCTTCCCGCAGTCCCACGGAGGGAGCAGGCGTCCGGCACAGCAGGCTTCCACGAGTGTCCTTGGGTTCCTGCCCCTCGTTTCTGCTGGTTCTCACGGATCAGCGCCGCACTTCCTGGTTCCTGCCTGCCTGGGTGAAGGCATAATCCGCCTTCCCTCCACGTTTGTTTACAGCTCCCGGGCTGTAACCTTTCGTTCAAGAGGCTTTTGTCTTCCTCCTGTGATCCGTGCAGGGCCTCCAGGCGCACACCCCGCGGGGACAGTGGGCCCAGTGGCCCCTGGGACCTGCGCCCTGGGCGGCTGCAGGTGGCTGTGCCACAGAGGGCAGGTGCCCCGTCCCCCTGCTGTGGCCATCCACGGGGCGGGGGTGCAGCGGGTCACGGCTCGGACCCCCAGCCCCGGCCTCCACTTCCTGTTCTCCCCCTCGCTGCTCAGAGCCTGCTTTCTGCTCTTGGCCCCTGGGCGGGCGCAGCCTCACCCAACACCTGGCTTTTGCCAGGTACCTCCCTGCTGTGTTCTTGGAAACGGGGCTGAGAGTCCCCGCAAGTGACAAAAATGCCTTGAAGAAGCAGCCAAGTAAAAAAAAAAAAACGAGGCAGTTTCCCCCTTAAGGGATCTTCATAAAAGAAGCCCAGAGAGTTTTCTGAAAGAACATCCCCCTTTCACTTAGACGTCCTCGGGGCTGTGCTCTCAGCCTGGAGTGAGTCGGAATAACTCAGGGGGCCCCGGCCCCACCCCAGGAGAGTTCAGTTCCGTCAGCCAGGGCCAGGCCGGGCTCTGCATCTTCTTAAGCCCCCCCCACCCCCACCCCCGCCCCTGTCCCTGTCCCCACCCCCGCCCCGTGGACATGCGGAGACCGGGCACAGAGGTGTGGCAGGACGTACTCCAGAAGGCGGCCGAAGACCTTCCCCACCCGCCCATCTCGCCTGCCCGGTCCTGCCCTTCCATGGGGCTGAGTCCAGACGCCCCTCCCGCGGGACCCCCACGCCCAAAGACCTCACGCCTACCCAGGGCCCGCGCACACCCCAGCACCCCCACTCAGTGAGAGCGGCGAGCCCGGGAGTGCGCTTCCCGCAGGGCAGCGTGCCCGTTCCGAGTCTTAGCCCCGTCCGCCCTCTGAGTGTTTTGTCCCCGCTTCAGTGGGGATCTGGGTCTGGACAGCGATTCTCTGCTCCTACGACAAAGGGCCGGGCCGGGCGGCTGTGTGGGCTGGTGGGTGACGGGAGGCAGCTGGCGGTCCCCGAGTGCAGGGAGCGGCCCGACCTGCAGCGGGCGCCACCGCCGGCCACAGCCCGCTGTTGCCATGGAGACGCACTAGCCACAGACCAGAGCCGAGGATCTTTTTGAAGTCCCGTGAGTCAAGATTTTCCTCACACGTCATCCCGGTTTTTAAACGCCAGTCGACACGTTTTAAGTGGCCGGCAAGTCCGCCGTGCAGCCGGGACGGCCCGAGGCTGCCTCTTTGCCATCTCGGCTCTGGCGCAAAGCGTCTGGCCGGGAAGGGCTTTCTGCGCTCACACAGCCGCTCAGCAAACGTTTCCCCAGCAGCCGCGCCCCCCAGACGCTGCGCCAGACCCAGGACATGCAGGGGTGTGCGGGCCACAGCCGCCGGAGCCTGGAGTCTGCGAAAGCGCTCGGCTGGGCGAGGGCAGTGTGTCCGCTCACGGCGGAAGTGAGAAAACCAAACACAACTCTGTAGGGACACGGTTCCCTCCCAGGGCCACTGCTGCTTGCCCGTGTCCCGCCCGCTTTCCTCAGGGTGGGGTGGCCCTGGAGCCGAGAGCAGAGCCACGTGGCTGCCCTGCCCCCGTTCCAGCGGGAAAGCAGAACCGCTGCTCTCTGGGAAAGAGCAAACAGAGCCCTCGGCCCACGGGCTAGTGACAGGTGGCAGCAAGGTGTGATTGTTATCTGACCCCTGCCCAGGAATTGCAGCCTTGAGGCCCTAAGGAGCAGCAGCTTCCTGCTGGGCCGTGTCGTGCCCCCGTCCGGTGGCAGGCAGATGACCGTGTCATGAATCTGTTGTTTATCTGTGACTTGGCGCAAGGCTGTGCCATGGGGTGTGGGAAACGAGGGGTGTCCAGAGGGGAAACAGTTTACAGAGTGCTATCGCATCGACACCCCCAGGTGAGCCCCCGGCCCCCCAGTCAGAGGCCCTGGCCTTGCTCCTCGACTGCTCCACGTCTGGCCTGGCCCTGTGCACGGGGCAGGCTCTGGCGCTAGAGTCCAATCTGTCTCCCCTAAGCCCAGTAGTAGCATAAACAGGTTCACAGGAGGATTGTTCAGAGTCACTTAGGGAGCAGCTGTTTTCAGCGCCTCTTTTAGAGGCTCCGACTTGCTCACAAACAGCCGATGAGCCAGGTGTGCGCCGGGGCCCTGGCGTTGTCCTGGCTCCCCCGGGACCTCCGAGGATGGCACCTGGTTGCCGTGAGTCTCTGCCTGCCGCGGAAAAGAGCAAAGCTGCCCCTGCCAGGCTGGCACCGGCTCAGGCTGCTGCCGGGTAGCTGGGACGGCTGAGGGTCTAGTCCAAGGGGGGTCTTTAAAACCGTGGCTTCTTCTTCCCCAGGCATCTGGTACAACATTCTCAGAGGCGTTGGGAAGCTCGCCGTCATTATCAACGTAAGTGACGCCAGGGACCTCGGCCGAACAGAAGTCCTGGCTGAGCCCGAGCTGGGCCTGGGTCTCCCCCCTCCAGCCACGGTGCAGCCCAGGCTGCGGGGACTGTCTTCTCTTTATAACTGTCCCTGGATCACGTGGGGTAGGGAGGGGGAGCCCTGGGTAGGGATAGCCACTTTTTTTGTTTTGAAGCTTTGAGCAAATCTCACCGTGCCTACCTTGGCCGGCAAGTCCTCCCCTCCCCAGAGTCCTGAGAATAAACAAGACACAGAGACAGAGATAGGGAGGGAGACGGAGAGACACAGAGACTGAGAGGCAAGGAGAGAAAGGGAGAGACAGAGATTCCTCATTGGCAATCTTTCTGCTCTCTGTTTGGTAAGGTGATTTTTCATCTTTAGATAAAGTGCACGTCTGCTCTTTAAAGCAGGTTTGAGAAATGCCGAAACAAGGCGAGGAGAGGAGAAGCCTGCAGCCACCCTCCCCCCCACAGCTCTGCCAAGGGCCTCGCCTTCCTGCCTCCCATCCCCGCCCAGGGGAAGGGGCCCTCACAGCCCTCAGGCCCACCCGTTCCTGGCCCCACCCCCTCTGCGGGCACCCACCCCACCAGGCTGCAGGGAGACTGAGGCAGAGCATGCGCACTGGGACGTGACCACTCCCCGGCCCCACCTGGGCCTGGAGGCAGGGGGCACCTTCTGATGGGGGCAGTGGGAACACCGAGGCAGGACCAGCCTGGAGCAAGGGGGTGCTGGGAGCGGCTGGGGAACACACGACATCTCCTGAGTTCAACAGCAGCAGCACGGACAATAACAAACAGCAGCTGACATTCGTGGGCCATCTAGAACTTCCTAGGCCAGGCGTCCTCAAACTACGGCCCTCGGGCCACATGCGGGTGGTTTTGCCCGTTTGTTTTTTTACTTCAAAATAAGATATGTGCAGTGCGCATAGGAATTTGTTCATAGTTTTTTTTTTAACTATTGTCCGGCCCTGCAACGGTCTGAGGGACAGTGAACTGGCCCCCTGTTTAAAAAGTTTGAGGACCCCTGTCATAGACCCTTCTCAGCTCTTTCCACGTGCCAACCCACTAGTCCGCACATGGCCCTTGAAGGCGTGAACTGTCATGGCCCCATCTTACAAGCGAGACACCCGAGGCACAGAGAGGTCAGTCAACTTGCCCAAGGCCACACAGCCATGTGCCGGCCAGCCGTCAGGTCCCTGCTCGTCTACTGTCACTAGCTGTGCTGTCCCCAGAGACAGCTATGTAATGGAATGAGCTGGGCGAGGGCCTTACAGTTTATAGAATACCTCCCCCTGCCTCATTCTCTTCTCCAGCAAGCCCAGAAGGCACAGTCCCTACATGGGGTGAGAGTTGTTAGCCCTGCTAGACAAGAAGACGACAGTGGCACAGAGAGGTTAGGCGGTTTGCCCAAGGCCACACAGCTAGCAACAGGCAGCCAGCATCCAGCCCGAGCCTTCCGCTCAGGAGCATGCAGTTCTAGCCCCAGGCCATCTCCTCGGTCGGGCGGCCTGAGGGGCTGACCAGGGCACCTGAACCTTCACGCGTTCACTCAGCCTGCCCGGGCCACGTGGCCACGCTCACCTCCAGGGCAGTGCTGCGTGGCCAGGGCCCAGTGGGGCTGTGGACGGGTCACTTCCCGTGGTGGTGGCCTCTCCCCCACCCAGCCCGGGTGTCCAGTCTCACCCCACTGTCCCTGCCAGGCCTTCGTGATCTCCTTCACGTCCGACTTCATCCCTCGCCTGGTGTACCTCTACATGTACAGCCAGAACGGGACCATGCATGGCTTTGTCAACCACACGCTGTCCTCCTTCAACGTCAGCGACTTCCAGAACGGCACGGCCCCCAATGACCCCCTGGACCTGGGCTACGAGGTGCAGATCTGCAGGTACCGCTCTCGGCGCCTCTCTTTGAAGACCCACGTGTGTTGGGTTTCCGGGAAAGCCTGGGTTTGGGCTGGGCTCAAGTCAGGGGCGAGTGACGGAACAACTCAAACTTGGTTTAAAAAAGGTCTTTTTAAAGATGCCTGAGGGAAGGCATCTGCCCCAGATTTACTAGTTCCTGGAACTAAGAAGTCCAGAGTAGCTTCAGGCATGGCTGGATCCAGGAGCTACAGTTTGCCATCAGGCTCCTCTCTGGCACTGCTTCTCCACTTTGCTTCCTCCTGTGCTAGCATCTTTTTCTGGCAGAAAGAAAGGATTCCCAGAAACCCCTGCCTCACATTCTCTCTGCTCTGCAGCCCCTGGAGAAAGACTCTCTCTTTCCCAGTAGTCAGCAAAAATCCCGGGACTGAGTCTCCCTGGCCTGTCCCGGGTCAGATACCCATGCCTGGACCAACAGCTATTGCCAAGGGCTGAAGGATTCTCACTGGCTCGGCCTGGGTCGTGTGCCGGAGTGTGAGGTCATGGTCAGAGAATGGGGGTATCCTAAGGAAAATTAGGGTGCTATCACCCAAAGAAGGGGTGACGGATGCCGGGCAGACAGGAGCTGCAGGGCCGCGTCAGCCTCCCCTGCAGCGGCCGTGCCCAGCCAGCTGCTCGGGCCTGCAGGGGGCTCCCCAGCAAAGACTGAGGCCAGGACGGGGGCGAGAGGCAGAGCCTGGCCTGGCCATCTGCTGTGCATCTTCCGTGTGCCAGCCGGGGTCGGGGCTGGGGACTCGGGCTTGGGTGGCATGGCCCCTGCTGTCCGGGGCCCTCGGTGCAGGAGGGGGCAACGCGGGCAAAAGCTGACCTGGAGCATCCACGTTTGCAGGCGGGCACCTGCAGCCCATTCCTTCCTTCAGAGTGTCAAGTGTCGAGGGTGACACAAAGGAGCAGGCAGGGACCTTGCGCCCTGGGGTCAGCAGGAGAAAGACTGCCGCGTGCAGGACCGCCAGGTTTGCGTGGGGCCGAGAGCAGGGGAGCAAAGTCGGGGCTCCGTGGGTCACATAGTGCTTGGCACTTGTTAGCGGCCGAGGTGATCTGGAACCCAGCTGCGGCTCAGAACACACAGACCTCGGCGACCAAAATACACAGCCCAGGGCCCATGCAACAAAGCTCAGCCCTTTCTTCCCGGGGAGGCTGTTCACTCCAAGCCTATTTACTCTTGCTTTACACACAGTCCTACCGAGCTTACCTACATGTTCCCGCAGCCCTTGGCCAAGCCAGGGGCGGTGGAGAAGACAGCCAGGGTGCAGGGTGCTCACAGCAGCAGGAAGTGGCATGAGGAGGAAGAACACAGTGTCCTATGTGTGCTGTGTCGGGGCAGGGACAGCACCACCCTGGGACCCCATACAGCGGTGACAGAGAAGGACACGCTGGAGCCAGGTTCGCCGCCCACAAGAGCACATGGCAACAAGAGGCATCAGCACAACACAATGTCCAGCTCTAAAACCCCCTACCCACCACACACTGCAGCGTACACGTATGTGGGCACCTCTTCCCTAGGAACGGCCCACGTGGTGGCCCCCAGCCCTCCACATGGTCACCCTGGGTGGTGTGGGGACTGCAGAGCCCCCTTCCAGGCTCTAGGCTGCAAAACCCCGACCTCCCAAGCTTCCAGGCCAGACCGTTCCCCTGTCAGACGGCACGACGCCTTCCTCAAATTGTTTGAACTCTCCACATACGAAGAACACCACGAAGAACACACTGAAGCTTTACATGTTTAACTCAAAACGAATTTTAGAAGAATATTTAAGAAAAAAAGAAGGCAGCCCATGCCTTTAAAGTGGCTCATGCCTTTAATATTAGCACTTTGGGAGGCCGAGGCAGGAGGATCACTTGGGCTCAAGAGTTGGAGGCTGCAGTAAGCTATAACGACACCACTGCACCCCAACCCAGGTAACAGAGCAAGACCTTGTCTTAAAATTAAAAAAAAAAAAAGAAGACAGATAAATATATGGTTCATTTGACTAAACATTCTCCCAGCACTTTAAATGCTGCTGTTTGCAGGGTGAGAGTCAGCCTCGGTTGTCAGGGAGGACACACTTGTCGGGCCCAGGCGTTGGCTGGGGAAGCAGCTCTCACGTCACACACGTTGGGGTCCCGCCCACACAGAGAGGAGGCCAAGGGCACAGGGCAGGGGCCTGCTGTCAGGCGCCTTGTTGCTTTGAGCTCCATGGAGGCAGAAGACCGCGGGTCTCACCGCTCCCCTCCCCACACTCCGGGTTTCGGCCAGGCCTCCGCCGCCAACCCTTGGCCGTGATTTGCGCTGCGGGTACTTGAGCCCCACCTCTGCCAGCTGCACCCCTGTCAAGCCACCTCCCAGAGGAACAGCCCCCAGCCCGGCCCAGCCCGGGGCCGCAGGTGTGGCAGAGGCGGCAGCCGCAGAGCTGAGAGCTGCGATCACTGCTGGCTCCCCTTCGTTCCTGTGCTGAAGCGAGCATTGCCACATTTAATCCTCACATCCTCCCCTAGCCAGGGCGTAACATCCTCCCGGGGCAGCCGTGTACCAGAGCTAGTGGAGGAAAGAGAAGGAAGGTCATCCTCTGATAGAGGTCAGTATAGGTGGTGGGTGGGGGCATCTGGGCACAGTTGCAGTGGGCTTTCAGGGACTCATACGAGTTTGCCAGGTGACCTAAACCCATTTCCCAGCATCCCAGTGTAGCTGGCCTTGAGTATGGAATAAGGGAAAGGGAAGAACAGGTGTGTGCAGCTTCTGACGCTGTGGGAACAGGGGCTGCCTGTTCCCATCAGAAAGCGGGTTATGCAATTGCTGACAACTTGGCAGCTGGCACTGGAGCGTGTATTCCCAGCCCCATCCTATCTCAGGGGTTGGCAGCTTGGCACCGAACAGGCCCTCAGTCTCCGGCTCCCTCCAGAAATAAAGCTCCATGGGTGAGGGGCCCTATCTGTCATGTTCCCTCCTGAATCTTCACCCCTGGAATGGGGTCTGGCACATAGTAGCTGCTCAGTAAATACCTTCAACAGGAGTAAGTGAGGGATTGCCCAGAGCAGCCTCGACTTTGAGCCTAGAGTGGCAAAGTCATTGCCTGGGGGACACACAGCAAGGTGGTGTTCACGTGGGCTGAGTACCGGGGTTGTGGTCCTGGGGGACACACAGCAAGGTGGTGTTCACGTGGGCTGAGTACCGGGGTTGTGGTCCAGGCCAGGGCTGTGCCTACAGAGCCAGGTCACTGAGCCTCAGTTTCCAGCGAAGAACAAGGGGTGCACCTACAGCTGAGCCCTGGACACCCTGCCCCTGGCATGGGCTTTTTCGACCGGCTTTGGGGAGTGTCATCTCCGTTGAAGCCAAGCCCCAGTGGATGTGTGTCATCGCAGAGATTTGGGAAGCAGTGGGGGCGGGGGGACCTCAGTGGAGACTCTCCCTGCCCCCACAGCCCCTGGGCATCTCTGCATCTCTGTGATAAGAGGAGGGAGGGGGAGAACTGAGGCACAGGCGGGCGCCTGTCCCTCCCGCTGGCCTGGTGGGCTCACAGATCGCCCTGTGGACAGGCCAGTCCCTTCCCAGAGAGCGTGTGATGAGTTTGTCTCTCCGAGCATACCAATAAGCCACATCTAAAACTGACAACTCAGCAGCTACGGGGAGCTCCCATATTTTGGAGGTAGGGAGGTGACACCAAGGAGTGGCAGCTGGAAGAGAGGACGGGCAGCCGGGCCAGGGCGGGGTGGGCAGCCGGGTGGTGCCAGACAGGCTGCGGCCTGCACCGCTGTGTGGTTAGCCTCGTACTCGGGTGAGTCTTTGGTAGATCGCTTAGGTTACTTGGATCAAATGTTTAGGTTTTTTTCTATTTTAATGAGATGTTTTGGTTTTTTTCTTCAATAATGTCGTCCCAAAAGGGACAGAGTGGAGACGTGGTTTTCAAACTGTGCTCCATGGAACACATCCTTGGGTTTTGCAGAGGATGGGGGGGTTAGGTTGAGGTCAGGGGGGTTGAGGCTTAGGGAACCCCACCCCACTTCAACCAGGCCCTACTGTCTTTGGCACCTATTAGAATTTCAGGTGAGATTTCTTTTTGGGAAAAGGGCTCCACTGCTTTTAAGAGTTTGGGGCCTCCTAGACCAGAGGGTCCCAGCACTCAGTTCTGTGGGCCCACGGCTGGCCTGCCAGCGGGACACTTTCTGTCTCTTACGTGAAGCGGCTCTGGCCCTGCACAGCCTGGGGTGGGTCCCAACCAGCGTCCCCCACTATGGCTGGGCAGGGGCCGCTGGCCCCGGGAGGCAGCCTTCCTCGGGGAGCCGCAGAGCCAGGCCGAGGCTCTGCCCGCTGCTCTCTCCAGCCGCCTGGGCCTGGCGCTGGCCGGCGCCCTGGGCTCCGCCGAAGACCCGCCCCCGACTCCCAGGCCTCCCTTTGCAGGTACAAAGATTACCGAGAGCCCCCGTGGTCAGAGCACAAGTACGACATCTCCAAGGACTTCTGGGCCGTGCTGGCAGCCCGGCTGGCGTTTGTCATCGTCTTCCAGGTGCGCTGGGTCCCTCTAGTTTCCAGAAGGTTCTAGGATCGGGACACGTGGGAAGCACTCTGTGCCCACAGTCCGGCCTGGAGACGCTGCGCCGGGCCGACCCCAGGCCCTGTGCAGTGAGGACCAGGGAGAAGGTCTCGGGCAAGGGAAGGCAAAGGGAGGGCCCAGGCGGAGGATTGGGGCTCTGCAGGGAGGGTGGGCTTGATCAGTAGAAGTGTCTGTGTCAAAAGGGACGTGCCGGAAGGGGGACCCGCCTCGGTCCCTGCCTTGGTGTCTCACTCTCTCTGGGCAGAGGCAGAACCAGACGGGAGGGTGGTGGGCTCTCGGATGACTCTGGAGATCCGACCCTCCCCTGCCCAGTCTCAGGGGTGGGGACTGGGCCAGCTCTAGAGGCCACAGGCACTCCAGGGGCCAGGACCCCAGCCTGGGAGCCGGCTGGCGAGTTGGCGGCTGAGGTCCCGGGGAGAGGGAGCACCCCGAGCCGCATGGGCACTGCCAAGGTCCTGTCCACACGTGTCCCTCTGGCATCGAGTAAGTCCACACAAGGAAGGCTGTGGGCTAAGAGCTCGGAATCTGGAATCCTTGGGACTGGGTTCAAGTCCCAGCTCTGTCCCTTACATCGTGTGGCCTGGGGCAGGTCCTTCCACTTCTTAGTTGCCTCTCGCCTGTCAGCTTTTCCCAGCAATGGATGCAGAAGGTGTCTGGGGCCGGGTTCCCCAGAAGCAGAGCTTGAGAGCTCAGCAAGGAGGGGTCTTGGCCGCAGACAGCCTCAGCCCTGCCTGTCCTAAGGGAGCTCCGGAGCATGAATGGCACCCCAGACCCGGGCCCCCCTGGAGGGCAGACAGCCCCTACGGGCCGGTCATTGGCCAGGGGCTTCCAGGCTAGGAGGAGGGAGACGGGAGGGGCAGAAGTTCTGCAGCCGTGAGCATCAGCGGCCAACCCCGCCACAGCTGGGCTGGGAGAGGAGATCAGTCTGGGTGGACACCAGCATCGTCCACGGCAGGAGCCACTAACCCAGCCGGGGTCTCGCCGGTGCTCTCTGGACAGAAGCTTAACAAACAACAAGGTTTTGGTTTTTCCATGAAAATCGACTTATCTCGCATCCCATCCACCAGAAATTTCCCCACCGGGTCGGCAGGTGTTCAAGGTGACTTTGGGAGGCTTTGCAAACCGTAGAAGGGCCTGCCAGGTCCTCAGAGGCCAGTTGAAGTTTGACCCACGTGTGTGCTATTTCTATAATTTTACTTCTTGTCCTTAAAGCCCCCATGCTTGTCGTCATAATTGGTGACACGTCACCCATTGGATAACTTAAGCCTCCTGGCCAAAGGAATCCAGAATTATTCAGAGAATTTTCCCCATGACTGAGTTCAGATTTGTTCAAGAAAGTCAGCAAACACTTCCCAGGGGCCTGCCGGGATGGTCCTATGCCTCGATGGATCGTACCTTCTGGGAGACTGCGGCCCAGGGAGGCCACAGGGCGTGGCTGAGGTCACGGGGCTGGGGCGTGTGGGGCGGGGCTCCCCCCGGGGAGGGGCCGGGCGGGGCCGTCGGGGGCATCCATCCGGGCGTCCTCCTCCCCACCCCACGTGCTGACTCTTCTCCCTGCAGAACCTAGTCATGTTCATGAGCGACTTTGTGGACTGGGTCATCCCGGACATCCCCAAGGACATCAGCCAGCAGATCCACAAGGAGAAGGTGCTCATGGTGGAGCTGTTCATGCGGGAGGAGCAGGGCAAGCTGCAGCTGCTGGACACCTGGATGGACAAGGAGCGCAAGAAGGACGAGCCGTGCAACAACCACACCCCCAGAGCCTGCCCGGACAGCCTCGGCGACGGCCCGGCCCCCGACCACGCGTACCACGGGGGCGTCCTGTAGCCGGCCGGCCGACCTGTGGGCACCCTTTCCCCGGGCAGGCGGCTTCTGGCCCCCACCAGGGCCCGGTGGCCCCTATGTTTTCTGCAAACATGGAGGACTCCTTTCTGATAGGACAACATTTTTCTTTCTCCTTTCTGTTTTGTTTTTTCCCCTTTGTTTTTGCACAAAACCATTATGCAGGGAATTTTTTTTTTTTATCTGTAGTATTCAAGGTGAATCAAAATGATGGCTGGTGATTGGGCAGTAATCACATGTAGCAAAGGCAGGTGCTTTGCAGAAACAGTTCTTGGAAACCTTGAGTTTCTTTGCGGTGGAAGGCGAGCAGAGGCCCCTGGAAATCCTCCTTTCTAACCCTTCTGTTGCCTTAAGGTAGATGCAAAGTGGCATTCCAGGGCATGGGGCAAAAGCGAGGAGGTGCTTCAGGGAGGACCGAGAACCTGAGAAGGAATGACGATGTTGACCTCGGTTCCCAAAGCAGTCACCTGCCGCTAGGGAGGACTGCTAATCATCTTTGAAATTTCAGAAATTTCAGAGGCTGAGACACCCAGGTCAGAGAGAGAAGTGCCCCGTCCCTGTCCACACAGGGTGTGTGAGTGTCCGGTTTACTCTCAGAGCACTAGACAGGTGCGGGTGTCCTGTTAGGCAGGTGACAGCACCCTTGGCATGCAGCCCCTGCAGGCCCCCGCCAGCCACACCCCTGGCCTGCCACACCGAGCTGACCTCAGAGCTGTTCATCTTCCCTGTGGGACAAAACCAGGTGGACAGGAAATGGGCAGGGAGAGGTGGCCTGGGAAGCGTTTTCAAGGGTGGCTTAAGTGTTCAAGATGTCTTAAGGCTTCTGGGGGTGGGGGTTCTTTCGAAGCTTTAGAATATTTATTGGTATTTTTTTAACCAATTATTTAGTAGATTGGAGGATTTTTTTTTTCTGTAGCTCAAAGGTGGAAGGAGCTTATTTTATTAGATAACCAAATATCATTGAGAGGAATTTAAAATACTGTTACTACCAAAGATTTTTATTAATAAAGGCTTCTATTTTGATAACACTTCTCTATATTTTTACTCACAGGAATGTCACTGTTGGACAATTACCATTTAAAAAGCTTGTAAAAACAAGTCTCATACGTGCTATGAGCAATCTAAATTTGCAAAAAATACACTAACCAATTATCTGAAATTTCTCAAGCACCAAGAGAAACATAAAAAAAAATGTTTCATCAAAGGCGGGAAGAAAAACCATGAATATATTTGTTTTGAACGTATCCTTGGTGTGATGTTGACATTCCCGTAACGCACTGCCTGTGATCCAAGCCCATGGGTGTCACAGGTTTTCGTTACTGGCTAAAATCATGCAATCCGATGCTTCTGTTTTGTCTTGTACAGTAAGTAGTTTGAAATGGGGTTTTTGTATATAAATATTGTATTAGATGATTACCAAAAATCCTTTTATGGAAACAATTTTTTTAAAAGTGAATGTATACAAATCCACAGAGGACTGTGGCTGAACATTCATTTAAATAAATTTGAATACATGACACTTTTCTCAGTTGAATACTGCCTGCGTGACCATTGCCTTAGGAAACTCAGAGGCTGTCCCCAAAGTCCCATGGTTGACACTGCAAATTCAGAAATGACCTACAGGCATCTGTTGCCGTTGGTGCCAGATGAGAATTGTTCTAGATATTTCTGGGATTTCATCTCTCTGTGAGTGTGCCAGTATAAGCATGCATATGCATGTCTGTGTTATACGTTCACACATGTGCTTATTTATTTGTATGTGCTTTGTGTGCATCATGCATGTATGCATTGTGTGCACATGCTTGTATCATGCATGTGTGCATATGTATTTGTGTTTTACATGTACTGTGTACATCACACGTGTATGTATTTGCATTTGCTTGTGTGTGAATATGCATGCAGGTGTTTGTGCACATGTACATATGTGTTTGTGTTTGTATGCTTCTGTGCACATGCACATGTGTATTTGGTGTGTGTGTGCGTGTCTTTGTGGGTTTGCATGGTTTGTGTTCATCACACAATGTGTGCATGTATGTGTGTTTGCCTTCACTTGTGTGCATATGTGCTTATGTGTTTGCATGTGCTGCTTTGTGTACGTGCTATGTATTCCTCCATGTGAGTGTGTTCTAAGCAGCATCTTCTGCGACCCCCAAATCCTGACCCCTGGTCTCCAACCCAACAGACTAGTATTCAGGATTTCACGGACCTAAAATTTCTCCAAAACCTTTTGGGGACCTACCTGGGGTTGCCAGTGTTTTCATTTGGGCAAGTGGGGCCATTTTGTTAAAACCACCACCTATAATCACTAAGATTGCATAAAAAGAAGGATATTTTTAACACCAAAATGTCAGCAAAACAGTACAGCCCAACAGTACTGTACCAAATACTGACGTTCTGGGTAGGACACTCTCTGACTTCCTGGAACCTCCTGGACCAGGGACCAGGGAGACCCTCGCCCGGACCAGCCACAGGCCTCGGGCGCCCCCTAGTGCCGGCTCTCTGCAGCAATGCCCTGGCCGCCTCGCGGCCAAGCAACCTCTTCCCTAGTCCAGTAAGGAGGGCCCAGGGAGGACAGTACCCCAAGTGGCACCACAGAACTCCCTCCCTGCTACCCCCCTGTCTCCATGGGTCCTTCCAGAGCCCAGGAGGGAACAGGCTCGTGACCAAGATCAGAGAGCTCTTTAGCACCTAAAAGCCAAGTCTGGAACCCAGACCCCATAAATATTTATTCATGGAACATTCAGAAAGCATTTGTTGAACTCCTACTACATGTCAGACACCAGGAAGAGAGCAGTGAGCAATACAGACACAACCCCTTCCCTCAGGGATGACGTTCTCACAAAGGAAGTCAGACCCCAAACCAGAAAATGAACCCCAGAATCGGATAACTTCAGAGAGAAAAGGAGTGCTGATGAAAACATAACAGTGGGTGTGACCACGTTGGTCAGGGAAGCCCCTTGGGACCTGAGCAACGAGGAGCCAGAAACGCAAAACAGGGTGGGTTGGGGGGGGGGGGAACAGCATGTGCGCAGGCCCTGGGGAAGCAGCGTGCTGGAGGCTGAGGAGGCAGCAGGAGCTGGGGTAGGAGGGCGCACAGCTGCATGGAGACTGGGCTTGGTGGTAAGCGCCATGGGTGGGGGCGGGACCCGACTTGCACTTGAAGTCGTGGCAGTCGTGGGGTGGAATGGCAGCCGAATGGGAGGCCAGAGAAGAGGATGTTGCGGAAACCCAGGCGAGTGACGGTGGAGCTTAGACAAGCATCTATCGTCAGTGGGTGGGTGGAGAAAAACCCATATTGTCACAAAGACCTGTGACGCGGCTCTTCTGTTCTCCGAGGGTGGTGGCACTATTAGCATCCAGGCCGAGGCTACCTCCATTGGGTAGGTTCGGTGTTTGTTAATTTTTGAAGTTAATTTAATATATAAAAACCAGGTAAACGCTCATTTAAAGATCCAGATTTGCATGTTCTTTTGCGAAATCCCAACGTCCAGTGCCCAGCCCCGTTTGGCCGAGTCGCATTCCCCCATCGGCTGGAACCGGGTGGCACCCGCTCTGCTTCATGGTGCACGTGCTCTCCCCCCACGGCCCAGCCCCACCCTCCCAAACAGCCTGCCCGTGGCCATGGGGCAGCTGAGCCCGTGGCCCCTGGAGTCACTGGCTGTTCCAGACAAGCCTCGGGCCAAGGGCCCTGTACCCAGATCTAGATCCAGTTGATTCCCTGGGACAGAGCTTGGCCACAGTCTGCACCTGGGACAGGGCTGTCCCCACCCCAAGGCTGGACTCAGCAACCCTGTCCCACAGCATCCACGTCCCCTACACACACTCATCATCACGTCTCTAGGAGCCACGCATGTGCCCCCTAAAGTGCCCCCCTGACACGGATGATATGCATCCTCACACACCAGACAACACCCATTTACCAGTCCATGTTTTGTAAGACCCACAGCAAAGTGCTTACACTAGCCAAAACACAGGCCAGGAAGGAGCGCCTGGCACAGGGCCAGGCACAGAGGAGGCCCCAGAGAGTGCTGAAGGGATGAATGAATAAGCAAGTGAGGGATGGATGGATGGATGGTTGGGTAAGTGGCTAGGTGGATGGAAGGATATTTGGATGGATGGGTGGGTGGGTGGATGGATGGACAGATAAGTGGATTGGTGGATGAATGGATGGATGTATGGATAAGTGGATGGGTGGATGGATGGGTGGATGAGTGGATGGGTGGATGGAAGGATATTTGGATGGATGGGTGGGTGGGTGGATGGATGGATGGATGGATAAGTGGATTAGTGGATGAATGGATGAATGGGTGGATGAATGGATGGATAAATGGATTGGTGGAAAATGGATGGATAAGTGGATGGGTGGCTGGATGGGTGGATGAGTGGATGAGTGGATGGATAAATGGATTGGTGGAAAATGGATGGATAAGTGGATGGGTGGATGGATGGGTGGATGAGTGGATGGGTGGATGGAAGGATATTTGGATGGATGGATGGATGGATGGATAAGTGGATTAGTGGATGAATGGATGAATGGGTGGATGAATGGATGGATAAATGGATTGGTGGAAAATGGATGGATAAGTGGATGGGTGGATGGATGGGTGGATGAGTGGATGGGTGGATGGGTGGATGGATGGGTGGATGAGTGGATGGGTGGATGGAAGGATATTTGGATGGATGGGTGGGTGGGTGGGTGGGTGGATTAGTGACAAATGCACTGACAGCTGCACCTTTCTGCCTTGAGCTGAGTGGACCTCAGGGTCAACCCAGCAGGGCATTAATGGAAGAGGTAGGAGGTTGTGGAAGGTAAGCTTGAAGCCTCTGGCCGGCAGACGTGCCCACAGCAAACCATGCACCACCGCTCACTCACAGTGTCTGGCAGAAGAGCTTGTAGCAAAGATACAGCATATTCCTAGAAACACTGACTTGGGACCAGCCTGGGCATTTTCGCCTGGTTTCCCCAGATGGCCAGGTAGGCGCCGCCCCTGCCAGGAGCCCGCTGGGGACCCAAACACGGGGCAGGCAGCACCCTTGCAGACACTGAGGTCTGATTTGCTCACTGTAGAGTGATTCACTGTTTATAGCTGTTCCAACCCCTCTCCCCTATCCCCTCCCCTCCCTCTGCCCGTCCCCTCCCTTTCCTGCCTCCCTTTCCTCTTCCTCCTCCCTTTCCCCTTTTCCCTCCTCCCTCCCTCCCTCCCTCCCTCTCTCTTACACACACAGAGAAATTTTTATTTTTATTAAGGTATAACATACACAAAATTGTACCTGTCGTAAGTGCACAGTCAACTTCAACAAAAAATACACATCCTGGAAGCCGGGACTCAGTAGCACATGCCACCGTGACTCGGAAGGGTCCCACTGTCCCCAGCCTGCCCCCCAGCCGCTGCCCTGACTTGGCGCGGAAATCGCCGCACCTGGCTTGCAGAAAGCGCCGCACCTGGCCGCACCTGGCTTTCCGGCGGGTGGCTGCCGCCCTCTGCTGGCTGCCTGGGGAGCTGCACGCAGGGAAGGAAAAGCCCCACCTGGGCCTGCGGGCGAGGGGTGGTGGCCAATGACCACAAACTCGGTGGCTTAAGTGGACACAAATTTATTATCTTCCGGCTCTCTAGGTGAGATGCCTGACACAGGTGTCAGCGGGCTAACAGCGAGGTGTCAGCAGGCCGGCCCTCCGCGGGGAGGGGCCAGCGGTCGCCTCCCCTGGCCGGGCCAGCGGGTCCCCTCCCGCCTCCTGGTTCTCTGATCACAGGACTCAGGATTAGATCGGGTCCGCGGAGATCATCCGCTTCTCAAAGCACTTAATCTGCATCACATCTGAAAAGCCCCTTTTGCCTTGTGAACAAGCATGGCCCCAGGCCTGGGGGCCAGGACGTGGACATTCTGGGGGCGGGTCCTGTCTGTACCCCGGCCTGACCGCAGGAAGGAGTCTCTCTCTTTGGAAAAATAAAAACAACGAACTACCCTCAGGGAAAGCCAAGGAGTCCCACGTATTTGAGGCAAACCTTCAACATAAAAAAAAAAAAAAAAAAAAAAAAAAAAAAAAAGACCAAAACAAAAAGGAAAAGAAAAAAAAGGAGAAGAGAAAAAAACGTGGAAGACACTGAGACAATACAAGGAAAAAGAGAAAACAAAAGAACTCTGACCATCCTCCTCACACATAAAAGATGAGTTTAATTCCACGAAACCAGTACAAGGTCTTATTTCTTTCTTTCTTTTTTTAAGGCACAGTGCTAAGTGAAATAAAAATATGTAAACTGGATCTTGTCAGAATTAAGAATTTTTGTGCATCACAGGCTATTAGCAACAGAATGAAAAGGCAGCTCTCAAAAAATGGGAGAAAATATTTATAAATCATGCATCTGATGGGGGATTAATATTCAGAACATATAAAAACTCCTACAACTCAGCAACAAAAGACACAAATCACCCAATTTAAAAATGGGCAAAGACTTGAATAGACATTTCTCCAAGGCCGGGCACGGTGGCTCACGCCTGTAATCCTAGCACTCTGGGAGGCGGAGGCAGGAGGATTGCTAGAGGTCAGGAGTTCAAGACCAGCCTGAGCAAGAGCGAGACCCCGTCTCTACTATAAATAGAAAGAAATTAATTGGCCAACTAATATATATAGAAAAAATTAGCCGGGCATGGTGGCACATGCCTGTAGTCCCAGCTACTCGGGAGGCTGAGGAAGGAGGATCGCTCGAGCCCAGGAGTTTGAGGTTGCTGTGAGCTAGGCTGACGCCCCGGCACTCACTCTAGCCTGGGCAACAGAGTGAGACTCTGTCTCAAAAAATAAATAAATAAATAAGACATTTCTCCAAAGGAAAGGTATCAATGGCCAATATGCACCTGAAAACATGCTCAACACCATTAGACTTTAGGGGAAATGCAAATCAGAACCACTGTGAGACCCCATCTCACATCCATCTGAATGACTACTATTAAAAAAGAAACAAAACCAACAAAAATAAGGCTTGGCAAGGATGTGGAGAAATTGGAACCCTTGCACATGGCTGGTAGGACTGTAAAATGAAACAGCCACTGTGAAAATAGTTTGGAGGCTTCTCAAAATATTAAACACAGAATTACCATGCGATCCAACAAGTCCACCACTGGGGACATACCTGAAAGAAGTGAAAGCAGGGACTCAGGTATTTGTGCATCTACGTTCAAAGCAGCATCATTTATAGTAGCAAAAACATGGAAGCAACCCAAAGCAATCCGTCAGCCGCCACACAAATGGATAAACAAAATCCGGTCTGGCCGTGCGATGGAATATACTTCAGCCTTAGACGGTAGGAAATTCTCTCACATGCCACAACATGGAGGAACCTTTGAGGACATTATGCTGAATGAATAAGCCGGTCACAGACAGACAAATACTGCATGATCCCACTTAAGTGAGGTCCCTAGCGTCATCAGAGTCACAGGCACAGAACGGTGGTGGCCGGGGCTGGGGGAGGAGAAAACTGGGGGTTAGCATTTGAGGGGTACTGTTTCAGTTTCAGCCTCTTGAGATGAAAAGTTCTGGAGGTGGGTGGTGGTGATGGCTGTACAACAATGTGAAAGTACTCGATGCCACTGAACTGTTCACTTAAAAATGGGTACAACGGTAAATGTTCTCTTGTTTTATTACCACAATAAAAGAAAAAAAACAAACAGGGACAACCAGAGGCCAGGGCAGGTCAGGTTGGGGACAGAGGTCAGCCAGATGACACTCACCATCACTGCCATCGCCCTCCGCCCTCCCAGGCTCAGCCAAACACACGGGGCCAGTTTTGGGGCACACATCTCAGAGGCCCGGCCCCTCTCCCCACAGGTGCTAGGGTGGCCACAGCTGCCAGCTGAAGGCGGCTGTGCCTGACTCCCGCCCAGCATACCAGAAGGCTGTCCAGGAGGCGTGGGGACTCCCAAGAATGGAAGCCGACACTTAAGGCTGCAACCTCTGAGCCTGGACACCATCTCCTCTGGACACCATTCTCTCCAGGAGAATTTTCCAGAAGATGCAAGATGGAGGTTTCTCCCAGGGACCCGGGAGAGTCCCAGTAGCTGTGGTGGAGGTTTGGCCTGTAAGGCCCCACAGAGGAGGGGCCTGATCCCCACCCCACCCCTTCCCCTAGGTCCACAATGGGGCGGGAGCTCACCCACCGCTCAGCTCTGCTACCCCAGGGACAGGGGGCCTCGGGGCCATCAAGGATGAAGAGGAAGCTGAGGTGACTATTTCTCCAGTTCAGAAGCAAGGACAAAGGGACTTCTGCTGTGATTCAACACAAGGTAGAGATTCCCCTCCCGTGTGCTCCAGGAGGTGGGGGTGGGGGCTCTGGGGGGAAGGGAAGGGGCTGGAGGGCACTCTAGGCTTCCTCAGCAGCTGCTGGTCCACAGCCGGGCCTGGCTTCCAGGGGCCGAGTCCAGGGGGCCCCCAGGCACAGTCCTTGGGACCAACCTGGTGCCACATGAGAGCTGGGGCCACTGTTCCACCCCTCCTCCACAGCTGCCCCACCCAGAGGGTCCTTGGAGGGTGCCTGACTAGAGCCCTGTGCTCCCCTGGGGAGGGTCACTCAGGGAACCAGCACAGGGACACAACACAAGAACCTGACTGGCCACCCCGTCACCATGAATAGACCCCATGAACATTGGGCATAAAAAATTAGCCAGGCATGATGGCGTGCACCTGTAGTCCCAGCTATTCAGGAGGCTGAAGAGGGAGGATCGTTTGAGCCCAGGAGTTCAAGACTGCAGTGAGCTACGATCATGCCACTGCACTCCAGCCTGAGACCCTGTTTCTAAAACAAAACAAAAAGGCTGAAAAGACAAGGTGCAGACTAAGAGGCAGTGGATGAGACATAGGTATAATTGCAGTAACAGAGGTGCAAATTAATCATCCCTTGCATAAAACTCATTCATTCAAGAATATTTTTGAGCACCTATTAAATGTCAGCCAGTGTTCAGGGTGCTTCTTGTTCCCACCCTCAAAGAGCTTACCTTCTGGCAAGAAACACAGACAAAAAACATACAGTAAAGTAGGAAAATGACATAGTACATAGTACATGGTTAACTTTATTATACCACATGTCAGGTATCATGTGCAAGTTATAAAAGAAAAAAACTGCACAGGGGTCAGGTGGGTGGAGAGTGTGGTTTAATGCTTCTTGGTTCACCCCCCACCTGCTGGAAACTGCTTCCCAGCCTCCTTCAACAGCTCCTCCATGTCTCCGCAGCCCCTTAAAGTTTGACATCCCAAGCTCACCCATCGGTCATCTTTTCTGTCTTCCTCCATAGGTGAGGAAGCACCCTCATTCTATGGGTGCTTTAAATCCCATCTGTCTGCAGGGGACTCCCAAATTCACATCTCCCACCCGGATCCCTGGCCCAGTCCCCCATCCCACGCAGCTACTAGGCATCTCACACTCACACGTCCCCAACCCATCCTTGCCCCTCCCCCAAACACGCCCGCCCACACCTTCCCTGATTCAGTCAACGGACACTCCAGACTTCAAACCTTACAAAGCATCCTCAATTCCTCTCGCTTACACACACCCCCGAGTCTAAAGAAGCCTCCACCCTTCTCACCACCCACGCTGCTGCCTGTCCTGTGGTCCCAGTACCCTACTTCCCATTGGGATTGTTGCAATCTCCTTGCAGTCTTCTGGCTTCTAACCAGCAGCAGGAGTGATGCTTTAAAAGTGTAACTCAGTGTTCGTAAACTGCATCATTCATAATAGCCAAAAAAGTGGAAACAAAGGAAATGCCCTTCCAACAATGAATGGCAAATTGTGGCATGTCCATTACAATGGGGTATTATTCCACCATAAAACGTTAAGGAAGCACTCATACATGCTACAACATGGATGAACAGTTGAAAACATGAGGAAGGATGAAAGAGGCCAGACACAAAAGGACAAATATCGTGTGGTTCCATGTACAGGAAGTGTCCAGAACAGGCAAATCCATAGAGACAGGAAATAGATTAGTGGTTGGGGGGAGGGGGAGGGGGCGGGGGGCGGCAGTAAATGCCATCAAGTATTGCGCTTCTTTTTGGGGTGATGCAAGTGTTCTAAAATTAGATAGCCGTGAGGGTTGCACAACTTTGTGACTATACTAAAGACCACTTAATTGTATACTTCCAAAGGGTGAACTGTATGGTATGAGCATTGTATCTCAATTTTTTTTAAAAAAAATGTTATGGTAGCTCAGCTGGCGTCACCCCGTCCCACTCTGCAGTAAACCTGGATACTTACTGGCCTGGGAGGCCCTTCTGGTCCGCGGCCCCGAACCCCCTCCCACCACCACTGGTCTTGCTGCGCCTGGAACCTCAGCTCCCCCTGCCTCCAGTCTTCTGTTCCCTCTGCCCGCAGACCCTTCCCCCACCCACACACCTGGCCCCCACCGCCAGCACCTCTGCAGCCTCTTCTGACCACACCCCTACCGCTCCCACCCCGAGTAGGGACTCCCTTTTCCCTGGCTCTCATGGACGGCCAGCATACTGCGCGATTTTCCTGTTTGTAGCACGTAAGCTTACGCACTTAGGATGTAAACTGAGGACCCGCGGGGACCTTCCGTGCTTTGTTTACTGATTTTTTCCCCAGCACCTACTGCCGGGCACACAGTAGGCGCTCAATAAATTTTTTTTTTTTAGTAAATGACTATTGGTTTAAAAACATTATTTAAATTACACTTTAAAAATCACAATAGACCTCTGTGTTTCCTGCACACACAAAACGACCGGCACAGGCCGCCCCGCCGCTCGGAGCCGCAAGCCCGGGCGGAAACGGCTACGGCTGTGCTCGGGGCGCATGCGCGGGCCCGGGGCGCATGCGCGGGCCCGGGGCGCTCGCCACACTAACGGAAAGCGAGTTGCGCGGCGGACTTCCGGTGGTGGCGCTAGGGTGCCGGATGCGAACTGGCGGGGCAGAAGGCCGGAAGGCGGCGGGCCGGGGTGCGCGCGCGCGGGCCCGGGCAGGGGCGGCGAGCCGCGGGTGGTGGGCGCGTGCGGGCCGGGCCGGAGCCCGCAGGCCGCCGCCGCCGCCATGGACCGCTTCCTGGTGCTGCTGCACTCGGTGGCGGCCAGCCTGTCGGCCAGCGAGCTGAGCGACCTCAAGTTCCTGTGCCGCGAGCGGGTGGGCAAGCGGAAGCTGGAGCGCGTGCGCAGCGGCCTCGACCTCTTCTCCGTGCTGCTGGAGCAGAACGACCTGGAACCCCAGCGCGCCGACTTTCTGCGCGAGCTGCTCACCTCCCTGCGGCGCCACGACCTGCTGCAGCGCCTGGACGACTTCGAGGCAGGGGGCGCGGGCGGGGCCGCGCCCGGGGAGGAAGGTGGGCGCCGGGGCGGCGGGGCGGCGGGCCGGGGCGGCGGGGCGGGGCGGGCCGGGGCGGCGGGGCGGGACGCGGCGGCGGCGGGCCGGGGCGGCGGGGCGGGGCGGGCCGGGGCGGCGGGGCGGGGCGGGCCGGGGCGGGGCGGGGCGGGCCGGGGCGGCGGGGCGGGGCGGGCCGGGGCGGCGGGGCGGGGCGGGCCGGGACGCGGCGGCGGCGGGCCGGGACGGCGGGACGGCGGGGGGCCGGGACGGGCCGGGGCGGCGGGGCGGGGCGGGGCGGCGGGGCGGGCCGGGGCGGCGGGGCGGAGCGGGCCGGGACGGCGGGGCGGGGCGGGCGGGGGGGGGGGGGCGGGCGCGGGCTGGCGGCAGCGGCCGTCGGCCCAGTTGTACTTGTTGCGAGCCTGCCGGGCGCCCAACCTTTGCCTGGTTTGATTTGCGGGGAATTTCCCCGAAGAACCCTGGGACGCGGGTGGCGGGCCCACTTTGCAAATGGGAGAGCCAAACTTCAGAAGCGTTAACTTACTCAAGGTTGCAGAGCCTGGACACCCACTCTTCGATCCTCAGTATTTTCTCCGCCGCCCCACTGTCTCCAGGAAATTAGAAAGGTCACTGAAGAAAATGGTGTCGCAGGCCGGGCTCATGCCTGTAACCCTAACACTGGTAGGCTGTTTGAGCCCGGGAGTTCCCAGCGTCAGCAAGAGTGAGACCCCAGCTGTACAAAAACTGGAAAGGTTAGCTGGGCGTGGTGGCTCACGCCTATAATCCTACCACTTTGGGAAGCTGAGGCAGGAGAATCGCTTGAGCCCAGGAATTTGAGGTCAGTGATCTAGGATGACTTCACTTAAATTAACTCCAGCTGGTTGAACTAGTGAGACTCATTCTCAATAAAAAAAAGGAAATGGCGTTGCTAGCATTTGGGCGGGGGAAGGAGAAGAGTCAGAGGTGGGGCAGAGGTTAGGTGAGCCTGCTGCACTTTCTGTTTCGGAATATGCCTTTCATAGCTGTCTTGAGAATAATATCATCTTTCAGTAATTCTTATCCAGGAGCTTACAGTGTACCACTTATTGTTGTAAGCACTTGATTTATTTGATTTCCACAATAATGCTGGGAGTTATGTTATCATCAATCATTTCTATTTTACAGAGGAGAGGGCTGTGGCTCAGAAGTGTTAAGAGGCTTAATGAAATGCACAGCTCATAACAGAGCTAGGCTTGAACCAAGGCAGTGTGCAGTGTGGTGGTATTAGTGGCTATATTGCCTCTCTGGGCGAGTTTATTCCAGAGTGTCTTCCTGTCCTCCTCTCAGTCACCTGCTTTGTCCACCGTCACCTGTGGCTTACATCTACTCCCAGAAGTAAAAGTGAGACCTGACTGCAGCAGGGTTTGTCAGCCCTATCCCCATGTTCTCAGAGCCCAGAGCAAGGGTCTTAGGGAATGCTTCGGGGACACCCCTCACAGGCTTCAAGTTGTGGCCTTGAATCAGCCATTCAGTCACTGAACCAGACAGGGCATAAACATGTGACACCAGGGGTGTCACTCTATAAGGATTGGTGCCCGTTGGTGACAAGATGGACAGTACAGCTATGCCTGAAAGCATTTAAGTCTAGATTTTAAAAAATACATAAACATCACAGGACAAACAGAACAGAACATAGAAAAACTGGGCTTTTGGCTGGACTTGGTGGCTCATACCTGTAACTCCAGCACTTTGGGAGGCCGAGGCAGTAGGATCACTTAAGGCCAGGGATTCATGACCAGCCTGGGCAACATCGTAAGACCCTCATCTCTACGAAGAATTAAAATTAAAGAAAAACAATTAGGCATGGTGGCACATACCTGTAGTCCCAGCTACTTGAGGGACTAAGGTGGATGGATCACTTGAGCCCAGGGGCTTAAGGCTGCATTAAGCTGTGATCACTTCATTGCACTCCATTCCTGGGCAATAGAACAAGACCTGTGTTTCAAAAAGAAAAATTGGGTTTTCAAGGATGTTTAATGACTGGAAAAACACTGACAATTTATCAGGCATACTACAAAATATTTATCTTTTTAGATTTATGTGTATGTCTGGGTGTTTGGCTACAGTTATGTATTTGCAGTATGTTGGTGGCAGTACACCAAAAGCTTAACAGTAGGTATGGGCAAGTTGATAATGGGTGATTCTGTATTTCGCCCTTACCAAAAGCAGTTTAGCACAGTGTTTAAGTTGCACTCTGGCACCATACTTCAGGTTTCAGATCATAGCTCTGCTATTGTCTAGCTGAATGACCTCGAGAAAGTCATTTAACTTCCCTGTGCCTCAGTTTCCTCATCTGTACAGGTGGTCTGCAGTGTCTCAGAATTTCTAGGAGTCCTCCAAGCAGCATCCTGTCCTGCCTCTCTCCTTTTCTCTCTGCACATCCCAGAAACAGCCTTTTATGGTCTCTGGTGCCAGCCTGCTGATCTCGGTAGTGACTTCATGTGAGGAGTGTGGGAGCCAGGGACCAAAGACTGGTGGTTGGTCAGTTGAGGCAGCTTTAAAAGTAGTGACTGGGGTGTGTACTAGTTTCCTGTGGCTGCTGTAACAAATTACTACAAATTTGGTGGGTTAAAGCAACAGAAATTTATTCTCACAGTCTGGAAGCTAGAAATCTGAGAAAGAAAGGTATCGGTAGGGCCTCATTCCCTCTGCATGCTATAGGGGAGAGTTCTTCCTTGTCTTCCAATTTGAAGTGGCTCTAGGCCAGGGGTCCTCAAACTTTTTAAACGGGGCTAGTTCACTGTCCCTCAGACTGTTGGAGGGCCGATGGACAGTGCGGCGCACATTCCACACGTGCACTTTGGGCCCGGGATGAGTCGGCTGCTAAGTAGGACAGGCAGTGGCGGCAAAAACACCCAGCGGGCCGAATAAATGTCCTCAGCGGGCCGTAGTTTGAGGACCCCTGCTAGGCATTCTTTGGCTTGTGGCCAAGTCACTCCAGTGTCTGCCTCTGTCTTCATATGGCCTTCTCTGGGTGTGTCTTGTAAGGGTACGTGTCATTGGGTTTAGGGCCCACCCAGGTAATCCAGGACCTCCTCAAGATTTTCAAGTTCATTAACATCTGCAAAGACCTTTTTCCAAATAAGTTAACATTCACAGTTCTAGAGATTCGAAGTGAATGGATCTTTGGGGTGGAGGGGGTTATGCCGTCTTTGAATAGGGTAGGATGTGGGAGCAGCCCCATTTCCTTTCTTCTGACAGCCCCCCAGCTCCTCCCTCAGTTTCCTTTGTCCTAAGCTCTAGTAATGAAGTCTTCAGTGGGCCATAGCTCTCTGGGTGGTAATTTAGGGGAGGGGGCCTGGCTGGGGCAGGTTTGGAGACCATTCTCTGACAGCCCCTCTGCCGGCGGCTGACTGTAGCCTCTGTAGGGGACCTCGTGGGGGGCACTTCTATCTACCAATACTTATATCAGCAATGAGAAGCCCATCAGGGGGCTCTAGGGTTGCCTGTTACCTAAAGTGCTCCCCAAACTTCTAGTAAGTCATTTTGTCTTTTCTCTCCTTAGACCTGAGTGCAGCGTTTGACATCATATGTGACAATGTGGGGAGGGACTGGAAAAGACTGGCTCGTCAGCTTAAAGTCTCTGAGGCGAAGATGGATGGCATCGAGGAGAGATATCCCCGTAACCTGAGAGAGCAGGTGAGGGAGTCCCTGAGAATCTGGAAGAATGTGCAGAAGGAGAATGCCACGGTGGCCCGTCTGGTGGGGGCGCTCAGGGCCTGCCAGATGAACTTGGTGGCGGACCTCGTAGAGGAGGCACAGCAGGCCCAGGGCCTCCAGAACCAGAGTGAGGCCATGTCCCTGATGTCATGGGACTCAGACACGTCTGCCTTGGAAGTACCCTGACGGGCTGCTGCTCTACCCCAGTGGACTGTGGGCATCTGTACAGGCTGGACCTCAGGTCTTTCCACGAGGGTGGCCAGGTGCCTTCTGTGCCCGGCCCCCTGAAGACACAGCGAGCCAGACTGAGTGAGCCCTACTCTCAGAGCCACAGACTGGCTGCTTCCGAATTCAGGCTGTGCCGATGCTTCCTCCATGCCAGGCAGGGCCCGGACACTGCACAGATATTTCTGTTTATTCCTCACCGTCGCTCTGAGAGTGAGATCCTGTCATCTCCAGTAAACAGCCTGCTGCAGGAGAAAGCTGGAACTGTCTGGCACGTGGAAGGAATCTGTACAAATTAGCCCTTATTCCTCTTACTCAATGGGTGAGGAAACCAGCTCAGAGAGGTCGAGGAACTGGAGCAAAGTCTGTGAGTAGTAGGAGAGCTGGCGTCCAAGCCCACTCCTTCTGGCCCAGACACCACACCTTTAGCCTTTGTGTCTTCTTCTGCCCACATGGTTGGCAAAAAGGACGTTTTATCCTGTTTCCTCGTGGGCTGTCAGGGCAGACCTGGACACGAGGACCAGGTGGCGTGAAGCGTGAGACGCGTCCCGGTCCAGGAGTCTGGACGCCTGGTTTGGCCAGTGCTCAGCCTCTGAAGGAGCCGAGTCTCCGAGGATGAGCTGAGATGTCTGCTGAGTGCTCACAGTCACACTCTATAGATGTTCCTATGAGGATTATGATTCCTGCGGATCTGTAGTTTGCTACTGTTTTGTATCCAAATCAGTATCTTTCTGATAACAAAATTGGCAATGAGGTGGGATCCTCAAATCTTCTTGCTTCTAAGGTAAGCCTATTAAAGCAAATGCCTTTACAATGGAAACCTCTGAATTACAAAAAATTTTCCATGCCTTTTAATACACTCTGAAGCCCCAACAGCCGATTACAGCGTTGCTTGCAGCTCATTGTGGCCTCAGCTTGTGAATGTGGCAGCTGGATTGCCCAACAGCTCACTGGCCATGAGTGGGCACACAGTGGTCAGCTGTCGGGGGCTTTTGCCACTTTCAGGATCCGTTTGTCCCTGAGAGGCCTCAAAATCAGAGCCACGTGGCCATTCTTTGTCCCAACTCCGTGGCCGTGACCTTGGGAAAGTCTCATGCCTTACTAAACCATCTTGACCTTGGTTGCTGAAATCGTAGCCAAGGTTGTGGGGGCACTGTCTCCATGAAGCTGTGGACCTCAGCCTTGGAGCTCCTCCACACCTTGGCCAGATGATTCTAGATACCAGACAACATGCTGGGAGCTAGGGCCGTGGCAGTGAGTGAGACAGAAGTGGCCCTACCCTGTTGGCCCTGAAAGCCCAGCCAGGAGCACAGGTCATCACCAGCTTGGGGTGCTGCCCAGGAGCTGAGCCCGACCCTCTGTTACTCACTGTGCAGCCCCAGCCCCGGCAGCACCTGCCTCTTCAAGCTTCAGCTCAGGGCTGGTTCTATAAAGAAGAATGTCATCCCTCACGGACTGAAGTGTGAGCAGCTTGGCTTTGGGGAATAAGTTTTCTGGAAGGGAAAAAGAATCCCTGTCTCTTGAGCGGAGGCAGATGTCAGAGGTTCTACATTCCCATAAAAGTTTATGGTATGAGCTTCTATAATGTGGAAATGTCCTACGTCTGCCTGCGTGCTTCTCACACCTGGTGGGAGTCCCGCCCTCCATCACACCAGGTGTTCTGAAAGGGGTCTGGGGAACGTGACATTAGTGCACCTGCAATTTTCCATTGCTTGGAGCAAACGCCGGGCCAGGCTCGGTCCCCAGTCTGTCGCTGGCTTAACTCTTGGCCTGTCCCGCAGTCCTGTTTTGGGTGAGGGTGTGGATCTCCTGCCCTTGGCACTGACCTTCCAGGATCTCCCCACGCTGAGGATGAGGGAGAGGAGCTCGGGCTTCACAGCAGACCTGGGCCCTGCTCCCAGCCCCATCAAGCCCTGCCCACGTACGGCACACGGCGGGATTCCCAGCCTCAGTCTTCTCTGTCCTCGCTGCCTGGCTGCACTTGCTGTCCACCTCCAGGACTGGAGGGGGCTGGCCCCACCTGGACAGCAAAGCCACAGAGCATGGTGACATGTGGCACACTTGCCCCAGGAGGTGAACGTTGACGTGCGCAGAAGACTGCCCCAGGAAGATGGGACTCGGCCAAGCAGAGTCATCGCTTTGTTCAGCCAATCCATGAAGCAGCCACCATAGCCGGGCATGGTGCCAGGCGCTGTGGCTGCAGCGGAACAAGATGGGCAGCTGTCCTCAGGAAGCACCGAATGTTCCCAACGTCATAAAACAAGGGGAAAAGGGAAGAACATATGCACAAGTGTCTGAAATAGCACAAATGCCTACATAATCACTGAAAGTGGAGAGACGATAAGTATTTGATGTTGCTGATGGTTTGCAAGATGATAAGCTGTGTATACTTTATATTTTCCACATTTGTGTAATGGTGCTTCTTTAAAAAAATGACCCACCAGATACTGAAATAGACACAACCTGGACTGTTCGGTGGGGAGTGTTCCCAGAGAGCAGCGGAGTGTGTGAGCTCCCACCCTGGCTTTGCCCCTCGTGGCTCCATCCCTCCAAAAGGGCCCACTAGGTAAAAATTACTTGTCAAAAGCTGGGGTGAGGCCGGGCGCGGTGGCTCACGCCTGTAATCCTAGCTCTCTGGGAGGCCGAGGTGGGCGGATCGTTTGAGCTCAGGAGTTCGAGACCAGCCTGAGCAAGAGCGAGACCCCATCTCTACTATAAATAGAAAGAAATTAATTGGCCAACTAATATATATAGAAAAAAAAAAATTAGCAGGGCATGGTGGCGCATGCCTGTAGTCCCAGCTACTTGGGAGGCTGAGGCAGCAGGATTGCTTGAGCCCAGGAGTTTGAGGTTGCTGTGAGCTAGGCTGACGCCACGGCACTCACTCTAGCCTGGGCAATAAAGTGAGACTCTGTCTCAAAAAAAA
>VSMD01017665.1:0-26619 GCA_008750895.1 Mirza zaza
ATAAAGGACATATAAGGACATTTTATTATTATCTTTTTTAACTTAACATGACTAAGATTTTAAATTATATGAAAACTTTATTTTTAGTTATTGCATTTGTATTTGCTTAATGTATTTATATTAGCAGTTTACTTAGATCTTAGCTATTAAAATGTTGTTATTTTTTATTAACCATTTTTATACCTTGTAAATTAGAAATATATAACAGAACACGGATCAAAATATAAACTCAAATTTTATTAGAAACAATAAGCATTTTAATAAGACTTGTTGTTTTAAACAAATATAACATTACTTTGAAATTTTGTAAACATAGTATTGATTTTAGAATATCTTGTTTAAAGGTATTAGCTAATTAGATCCTTTTAAAACATCACATCTCTAAACAAAATCTATTGGTATCATAGGGCTTAAAATGTCTCTGGCACCCAAAGTTTGGGAGCAAAGGCCACTGTTTTAAAGGTTTGCTGAAAATCTACTGACATTAAAATTAATAGGATTAATAGGAGAAAGACTTAAAACTTATACATGGATGCCTTTAGAATGAACACAAAGATGCATGAGAAATTGTCATTTTTTATGTTTAAAATATGGACAGCTGTGTAGAAAGATGATTGGACAAAAAAGATATAAACTAATTCTAACAGGCTTAGTGGCAGAACCAGCAAGGCATTTTATATTTAGATTTTGCTTGGCCTCTTGAGTGTGCAGTTTTCCCTTTTGGGTGTAGGACAAAGCCCTTTCTGGCATGGGGTTTTACAGTAAAACAAAGTAAAAACAAAGTAGGTCAGATAATTGCTTTATGGCCATTTTACATAGAATAATTTTAGGTTTTTATGGCTAGCTTCAGGGAAGAATTGGCACAAGAGGCAGGCAAGGTCAGAAAATTTTGCTTCTGAAGCCTTTATTTTAAGCTAGTTTTTTTTTTTTTTTGAATCCCATCAACATAAGATCTCCTGGCTGTGGACTGAGGAAAGAAACTTTCAGCACCAATTGTTAGCACCTCAAACAATGATACAAAGTGGTAACATGTTTTTACATGAGGCTCAAGATTAAGCTGTTTAAAAAAAAACAATCTAAATGGTCTCAAAACAATTTTTAGTGCATAAACGAGCACAATTATAGAGTAAGATTTCTTTGAGATTCTCATGGATTTTAACCATCATTCACTTTTTATCTTAAACAGCCAACATTGAAGGATCAAAAAACAATGTCACTATGAACGCTGGCAGCCATAAGCCCGTTATCCCTGTGGTAACTTTTCTGACACCTCCTGCTTATAACCCAAAAGGTCAGAAAGATCCTGAGACCCTGCTTTCACAGTCTGTATTGGTACTGAAAATCAAGATCAAGCGGGCTTTTGTCCTTCTGCTCCAAGGGAGGTTTCTGTCCTCCCTGAGCTCGCCTTTGGACAGCTGCATTACCGTTTGACAGCTGTACCGCCCCAGTCAAACCCCCCACCTGGCACTGTCCCAGGAGCGGGTTGCACACTGCCCCTCCTGCCTCACCAGGTCAGTGAAAAAGTGAAAAGAGTACTCGTATTTCCCTTCCATTTTTTGAAGGAGTTTGGGAAGGATTAATTCTTTTATAAATGCTTGATAAAATTCACCTGTAAAGTTATTCAGTCTTGGGCTTCACTTTATTGGGAGATGTATTACAGTTTCAATATCCTTCCTCACTATTGGTTTGTTTAGCAATTCTACTTCTTTATGATTTAATCTTGGTGGGTTATTTGTTTTGAGGAATTTATTTCTTCTAATTTATCTAATATGTTTTCATATAATTGTTCATAGTGTCATCTTATTATACTTTGTATTTTAGTGATTATTAGTTTTAATGTCTTCTCTTTCATTTTTTTTTTTGCCCATGTGAAAATAACAACTCATATTGGTTTATTCAATTATAAGTTATTAGACAAAAAGAAAGAATGTGAATATTTTCCTAGGAGGGAGATCTTTTTGTCAAAGTTACTCAGTCCTTTATTCGAAGTTATTCTTACAAAGTATTGTATGTGACAAATTAAGTTCACTATCAACTTCAGCACAGCAAATGAGCATAGAAATGCAGGAGACTCTATGCAGTTATGCTTATCTGCAATTAGGGATGTAAACACACATTTATAACACCATCACTTTGCAGGGGAGTCTGGTGTCATTTTATTCTAAACCAGGTGTCTGCCAAGGAAATCTTATCATGGATTCAGGAATTAGGCATACTTCTATAGCAGTAAAAATCACAAATGTGGATGATGCCACAACTTTTTATTAGAAGGTCAACAATTGTGGTCTACTTTTCTATGTTGTTTTCACTCCTAATACATGGCAGATAATTTACCACTGGCTGTACAACTGGTCTAAAATTAGACTGTAATTCTGATAGCACACTGGTGACAATGAAATAGAAAGCCACAAACACTTTGGCTCCCATCTTTTCAGCAAAGGGAACTAGGGGGTGGCAGAAAGGGCTACAGAAAGTTTTCTCACATTTCTTCTTGGGAATGATGCCACATCTATGAGTTTTGCACGTGTTAGGTTATGGAGAAAGAAGCCACAGCATGATGGTGAGTTCCTGTCAGGGGACTTTTCTATTTGATACTGCTCAACTGGGCATCAGAAAACTCACAGTAACAAGGTCCTTCTTTGCCCAACAAAAGCAAGCCTTCAGAAAAGCATGATAAACACACCAAAACAAAGACACACTAAACACGGGGGCACTCTTGCCTGATAAGGGTCATACTGACCTCCAAGGGCCTTTGCACTATGAAAAGCAACTGCTATTACTAAATATAGATGCTCAAAATATAATTTTATCTGTATTTTTAATAATATATAATACTTACTACAAATGTTTCCATAGAACAAAACCTGTAGGAGAGCTGTTGCTCTACAGAAGAGGATCAGATGGACTTAGTGCAGCCCTAGAGGGCAACGTAAGAGCTAAGGGAGAAAGTTAAAGAAATGTAAAAATGTGATTCTATTTAAGGAAGAGCTTTCTAACAATCTGTATTTTCCAAAAATGGAATTGGGCAACTGTAGAAGTCGATGTGTTCCAGCAGAGCCAGGTGGCCATCTGGCAGGGACAGGGAAGTGAGCCCAGCACTGGGCTCCAAGATGAGCTGGCAGATCCACTCTGAGCACCTGGGAGGACAAGAATTCCCTGAAATGATCACAGCTTGTGAGATACACACTGAGCAGAAGGTGCAGTTCATAATTTCAATTTGTGACTTTGTCTTTTCTCTTTCTAAAAAATTACCAGGCATTCTAGGGAATTTCTAGATAACCCAGAGTGCTTACTTTGCCTTATTCAACTTCCCACCAATTTGTGGACATTTCATGCTTTACAAGAATCTTGAGAACACCCAAAATAAATAAATAAATAAAAATAAAAAGAAGAAGAAGAATAAGAAGGAAGGGGAGGAGGAGACACACGCAAAACCCCAACAAAACAAGTCAAAGATGTTTAATATCACTAAAAAGTAGGTACTTTGATGAGAGGATGAAATTGGAAAAATAAATAAAATTAAGCTCAGGGCAATCAAAGTGTTTATTCATGCTACTCTCTTTTTTTAACCACAGGCAATTAAGCATAAGACATAGTGTTTCTTTCAAGTGCCATGAATATGGGAAGAAAAAGATAAAAGGGACAAAATTTAGTGGAAAAAGGACCATATTACTAATGAAAAATGCAATTTCTCCATCGGGCTCAGAAACTATAGGCCAGTAGCCTGGTGTGATTCGTACAAAGTCCCCTGTCTCTCTGCTCTCTCCAGATCATGGGAATAACCTAATCCATAACACAAAACACTATCCAATAAATGAAGGCTTTAAGTGATTGGGAAGAGAGTTTAGTCTTTTCAAGATTGCATAAAAGAAAAGATGAACATTTTGTATCACCCACTACATTTGATGTATACCTCTCAGTTTTCCCATATATTCCTCTTCTCTCCCCCCAAATAAAACAAGTCCTCTTATTTGGAATTTAAAAAAAACCTAAGTTAATGAAGTATAGGTGTTAATATCGACTTATTTCAACAGAAAACTGTTAGGTGATAATCTGCAGTCTGGGGTACAAACATTATGCTCATATAAGGAGGAAACAATGATTTGTAATGTGTCAGCTTGGAACAGTCATTCTTGGAAAAAGCCCTCACAATTATTCTCTCAGAGAATCTGAAGCAGTAATCACTGCAAGTCAGTCCAGTATGCGAACAGAGGCAAGACTGGATACACTAACTTCACATAACTCACTGTTGCATTTCCCATGTGCTGACACCAGGGAAGAAAAGGGACTCAGGGCCAAAGCCAATCCATGGTCTGCACCTGGGTGCCCCTGGAAGCCTCTGACATCACACAGCTGCCCCTTAGCTAACAATGCCTGAGACTGGGGTGAACTGCCATCCATTTCAGAGAGGGGGAAAAATGCTTTAGCTATCTCCTTCTCTGTGCAAATGGATAGGATTTTGTAAGAAAGGAACGATCTGATACCGTGATGTTGGCAGACCTAGGGAAGCTTTGGGAGGTGGTAACTCCACTTCAGGTTTCTCTGGAATTTTGTTGCAAGCAGACGGGCACATTTGCAGGAGTCCAAAGCACACAGAAGTGTCACCTTCTGTAAGACCCCAAAGTCTGAAATTCCCATGAAATAGCAAACATCTCATTTCTCCATCTTGATCTCTTAATTCTCAAAGATTTCTAAAACAACTAGGAAGATGTCAGCATTTAACACAAGCTTTTTTATTTTAAAAAAAGCCAACTAACTAGAAAGATGAGCAGCCCACCTTGATGCAGCACGTGGACACTCACCTAGCATGTCCTTCAGGTTCTTCATGAGGGAGTCCTTCTTCAGGCTGTTCTTCTGCTCCACGTAGTTGAACAGCACGTAGCCCGCCCTATTGGCTACATTCCTCTCCCACCACCATGTCTTGGAGTCCTCCAGCAACCACAGGCACTCATTCTTCTTCATGGAGTTGGAGCTCTTGGTCCTAATGGCAGTGTAGTCCCACTTGGCTGTCACAATAATTTCTGACCTCTTTTTTTTTTTTTTTTTGAGACAGAGTCTTGCTTTGCTGCCCAGGCTAGAGTGAGTGCAGTCACTCTAGCATCTAGGCATCAGCTTAGCTCACAGCAACCTCAAACTCCTGGGCTCAAGCGATACTACTGCCTCAGCCTCCCGAGTAGCTGGGACTACAGGCATGTGCCACCATGCTCAGCTGATTTTTTTCTATACATATTAATTGGCCAATTAATTTATTTCTATTTGTAGTAGAGAAGGGGTCTTGCTCTTCCTCAGGCTGGTTTCAAACTCCTGACCATGAGCAATCTGCCTGCCTCGGCCTCCGAGAGTGCGAGGAATACAGGCATGAGCCACCACGCCCAGCCAACTTCTGACATCTTTCATGGAGTCCTTCTTTGGCACACAGTTATGAGAGGAGACGGGAAAGATGCAGAATTCTGCAAAAATACATATTTTTCATCTGATCACACCTCTGAAGTTACAAAGCTGTTGGAATTCTCCAAATTCTCAAATCTCAGCAGAGAATTGTAATCTGGCATATTACTTGTATAAAAGGAACACACGAAAGCTAGCCTAGGTCATGGGCCTAGGCCATAAGGCAGTGGCCATGGCACGCTGCGCCAGCCCAGGTGCGGCTCTTGGCATCGATCCCTCCCCGCCTCCCACCACAGGCTTGGCTGCAGCGGTGGTGACCCTCCCCTGGCGCCCAGCGCCCACCTCACTTCTCTTTCATTTTTTTCTTCACTCCTCTTGTTTTTCCTTGCTTAATCTAGTCAAAAGTTTTTCAATTCTGTTTTCTTTTAAAAACTCAACTAGCATTTACTTTGATCTTTTCAATTGTCTTTCTAGCCTTTAATTATCTTGCTGTAATCTTTATTATTTCCTTCATTATGCTAACATTGGGATTATTTTATTCTTCCTGTTTAAATTCCTTGGGGATTAAATATAGATTGTTTATTTAAGAACTTTGGTTTTCTCTTAAGGTCAAAAGTTGTCAATATAAACTTGTCTTTGTAATGTTTTTGCTGTATCCTAGAAGTGTTCATTGGTGCTTCTTCTAATTTCCTTTGTCTCAAAATACTTTTTGATTTCCTTTTAGATTTCTTATTTGACCTACTGATTATTCAGGGGCATGTTTTTTACTATCCACATATTTTTGAGTTTTCCAATTTTCCTTCTGCTATTGATTTTCAGTTTTATGTCTTTGTGTTCAGAAAAAATTAATATACTTTCAATCTTCTGTAATTCGAGAAGATTTTTTTGGTCCAACATATGCTTTATTTAGAGAATATGTCATGTGTTCTTGAGAAGACTATATATTCTCCTAATGTTGGATGGACTATTATATGTATGTCTGTTAGGTCAATTTGGTCTGTAGTGTTTTATAAGAACACTCTTCTCGTATTAGGTTTCTGTCTGAATGATGTACCCATTGTTTTAAGTAGGCTAGTGATACCCCCTTTTATTATTGTATTTTTGTCTATTTCTCCTTACCATTCTGTTAATATCTATGTATTTAGAAGCTTTAATGTTACATGCATATTTACACTTAATTGTGTATCCTCTTGATAAATTAACCTCTTTATTATTATATAGTAAACGTTTTTACTTTTGTGACAGATTTTGCCTGGAAGCCTATTTTGTCCAATAAGTATAATCACTCCTGTACTTTCTTCTTGTTATAATTTACATGGAACATCCTTTCCCATTCTTTCACATTTAGCTTGTTTGTCCTTAAATCAAAGGTGAGTGTCCTCCTAAGTGGACATATAGGAATAACATTTATCGGTCATTGGGCAGATAGAAGGGGGAGGAGGGGATTGGTATACATCAGTGTGATGTCCATCTGGAGGTGGACAGGCTTGAAGCTCTGACTGTGGGGTGGGGGGGAAGGCAACACATGTAACCTAAGCATTTGTACCACCATGTTATGCTGAAATAAAAAAAAGTGAGTGTCCTGTAAGCAGTATAACATTGCATTTGGAGTTTTTAGAAAATCCATTCAGTAACTCTGTTTTATTCCTTTTTCTGCTGCTATAACAATACCACTTCCATCTTTACCAGATGGTACTGCCATCTGGTAAAGTTCTTTTTGTAGCATCATAATATGAAGCAAGACCAAACCAGTATGGGGAGTGAGGATGCGCACAAGAGAGAGCTGTTTCTTTTGTTTTTGTTTTCTGTAACAACAGACCTCTGCTCATACCTAACACACTACTATGATAGAAAAAAACCTAATCCATTCATGTTGCCCTCGTGGAATAATCACTTCTTAAAGGTCCCACTTATTAATTCCATCATGTAGTAATTAAATTTTACCAAAAGTTTTAGAGGCAACAATCTATAGTAGCATCTTTTCATTAAATAATTTAGTCTGTTTATGTAAAGGAATTATGGATAAATAAGGTCTTTTTTAAAAAATTTTTTCTCTTTACTTTTTTCAAAGCATCTTACTAATCAGTTGAAGTTGGTAAGGTCTTCTCTATAGTAATTTTGTTTTTCTTATTCATTTAATATTTTCATTATTTTCTTTGTTTCTTTATTAATACTGTCTTCTCTTGTTTCTTAACTTTTTTGTTGGTATATTGTTTCATTACTTCTCTTCCTTTGCTGTATATACCACAGTTCTTTTCTAGCGTTTATAAGACATAGGACATTTTATACTTACAATAGTCTAGCTGAAGATGATAAAACTTTAACTTCTATGCATAGAAAAACTCAACAATTTTTCTCCCCTTCAAACATTTTATACTATCTATGTTACCCATTACATTTTGTATTGTGTATATTTTAGTTGTCTATCTGTATTCTTTTGTATCATACTGAGATAAATACTTTGTTAGGCAGTTCTTAGATTTATTTGTTTATTTATTTTGGGGAGATGATTACTGCAGCTTTATTAATTTATTTTATGGTAATCATATCTGACTGATTCTTTATGGTCTGGATATCCTTGGTTTCTGCCTTTGAATCTGAAGGAGCGAACACCTCTTCCAGTCATTTTAAACAAGTTTTGGGAGGTAAATACCTTTTCCTATTCAGTACGGGACTGTTGAGTTAAAGATTGCAGTGAGGTCAGAACCAAGTCATATGACTGTTCCTGGGTCTGCAGTGGGTTCCATGGTTGGCAGACTTGTTATCAGGGCATCAAATAGTTATGATTCTGGCTATTCCCTGGGAAGACATCAAATAGCATTCAAGACTTCTATGTTCTCTATCACATCAAATAATATTCAAGGCTTCTATTTCGTTCCACTGTTAAGCTACATCAGTATTTTAAGTAACTGGCCACTTTTTCTCTACTTAAGGATCAATTGATAAAATAATTCATCTTTCAGAGTTAGAATGTTTTTCTTACTTTAATACACAAGAAAAATCCTCTGATTACAGATGGTATACATACACGCAGCATTGTTTTTTGATCCAAACACAAAAAACATCTTTAAATTTTCTTAATGTATTTCACATTTGCCATAAAACTTTCATGGAAAAATTGATATTAATCATATTCACCTAAGTTGAATGGACTCCCATACTGCTGGTGCAGAAAAAACATTTCATGTATTTTCATATAAACATTACAGATGAAAGCATATCATCAAATAATTTAAGAATTGAATTACATTAATATTTTCTTTTGAAAAATCTCAAATACTATCAAAGTAAAGTACCCATGGAATATGACTGTCCAAATATCAATGTTGTTCCTGTTATGAAAAACATGATCAGATAAATTTTCTAATTGCTTTGACTTCATTATTCTCTACAATTAATACTCTGGGTTAATGTAAAATCTGAAAGTGTGCTTTAGTTTTTACTTGTGTGAATGCCCTGATGACTTAGACTTAATTTTTGGCTAAATATTTCTGCACATTTATTGCACCAGTAAAGTTTCTTTCCCTGTGAACTCTCTGGTGATTTCTAAGTTGTACATTTGGGACAGAACTCTTTTCACATATATCACATTTACAGGGGTTCTGTAGTATGACTTTTCTGATGTTGAGTAAGGTGTGAACTACAGTAAAAGATTCTGTCACATTCTTCATGTTTATAGGATTTCTATCTAGTATGAATTCCCTGATATTGAACACTGGATAAAGGCTATGCCACATTCATCACATTTGTAGGGTTTCTCTGCAGTATGAATTTTCTGATGTTGGCTAAGATGTGAACAACAGCTAAGGGCTTTGCCACATTCATCACATTTGTAGGATTTTTTTCCCAGTATGAATACTTTGATGTAGAATAAGCCTTGAACTATGCTGAAACTCTTTACTGCATTCTTCACATTTATAGAGTTTTCCTCCAGTGTGTATTTCCTGATGTGAACTAAGATTTGAATTACAGTAAAAGGCTTTTCCACATTCTGTATAGTTGTAGGGTTTCTGTCCAGTATTATCTGATGTTGAGTAAGGTGTGAACCATGGTTAAAGGTGTTGCCACATTCTTTAGATCTGTAGGGTTTTTCTCCAGTATGAATTATCTGATGTTGTGTAAGAACTGAAAACGGAGTAAAAGCTTTGCCACATTCTGTACAGTTGTAGCGTTTCTCTCCAGTATTAATTATCTGATGTTGAGTAAGTTGTGCCACATTCAGAGTTGTAGCGTATTTCTCCAGTATGAGTTATCAGATGTTGTGTAAGAACAGAAAATGGAGTAAAAGCTTTGCCACATTCTTTACAATTGTAGGATTTCTTCTCAGCATAGATTTTCTGCCGTTTAAGCTGTGAACTCTGGTTACAAGGTTTGCCACATTCTTTATGTTTATAGAGGTTTTCTTCAGTGTGGATTATGTTATGTTTTCTTAGATTGGGCGACTGAGTAAAGACTTTATCACATTTAATTTGCTTGGAAGAGTTTTCTCCAGTATGAATGCCCTGATTTTGAGAATGTTTCCTGGACTGGGCAAAAGCTTTTACATATTCATTACATTTGTAGAAATACTCTTGAATGTGGAAATCCTCATGGTTAGTAAGTTTTAAACATCAATCATGAACTTTCTCACATTTTTTACATTTGTGCTGGATCTCTGAATATTGAGCTTTCTGATATTTTCTAGAACATGAGACTGGGTCCAAGCCTTTTTCAGTTTTGTTGCATTGATAATTTCTGTCATCACCATAAATATCCTGGTAATTATTTGTAGTAAAGTCCTGGGAAAAGGACATGAAAGTTTTATTGAACATATTATGTTTGTCCCAATTATCTATTCCCTGATACTGATTAAGCATTGATGATTGGGTAAACACCTTACCCTACTGATCAACATTGTAGATGTTGGTATAAGATGGTATTATTATTTGGGGGTGGCAGAATATTAAAGTATTAATAACTCATCAAATGGATCCCATTCAGAAGTATCTTTTTAAATTTTAAATCTCTGGTCTTCAGAAATGTTTGACTGAACACTTAATCCAATCCTGTATCCAAAGTCTTGGGTTTCTCTGGGACTTTCAAAAGACTGGTTATTGCTTCTTTTAACATATAGCGCGGAAAAGAAATGCAGATATAGTGTAAATGGCATGCCCAGTCCAGTGAGAATAAAGAACAATAATTATTACAGCAACAGAGAGACTAGAGAATACATGGAATTCATCGTAGAAGGTTTAGATTAAGGGTTTTTAACAAGAAGTAGGCAAACCTTCTTAGTGAGAAAATATACGGGTCCTCCAGAGAAGACACATGCTGTCAACAGTTTCAAGAAGTGACTAAAATGTCTAGTGTGGCTGGATGGTGCTAAATTGCCCCTGAACAAAGCCATTATTTAAAGGATGGAGTAGGTAGCCTTTTTTCAAAATTACCCAAATCTCATTAAAATTGAAAACACATCAAAGAAACAAAAAAATATACTCCAATAAAAACACAAAAATAAATATTCAAGTGGCCCTAAAGAAGTTAAGTTCTAGGAGGTAATTTTAAAAGCATTCAAAATGTCTGTCTTAAACATGTTGTATCAGCTCAATGAGATCACAGACAACTAAATAAAAGGAGGAAAACAATGCATAAAGAAAATGATATTATTTACAGAGATTGAAATGAAAAAATTCCACAAACAGTCAGTATGAAACTGAAAAACAAAATCACTGAATTTTAAGATTCACTAGATAAGGTCAATGATAGACTTGTAGCAGAAAAAACACATCAAGCTTGATAATAGGCCATTTGAAATTATACTCAAGAGAGCAAATAGAAAAAAAATTAAGAAAAGTCAAGAAAGCCTAAGGGACTTCTTACTATCAAGCATGCTAAAATATTCATAATGAGAGCTCTGTAATAAGAGAGAAAAAATTAGCTGGGAGCTTACCTCAAAAAATAATGTCTAAGAACTTTCTAAAGTTGACGGAGAAAATATCTTAAAACTTAAACAAGCTCTACTTACTCTAGGAACAATAAAAAGAGACCCCACACAAGACAAATCATCATCAAAGATTTAAAAGTTACAAACAAAGAGAACATTTAAATCAACAAGATAGCTGTGGCTTGGCATGGAGAAGCACTCCGTTAGGCACAAAGCACTCCTATAGGATGATCAATAGATTTTTTAGCAAGAAAACATTGCAGGCCAGACAGGTATAGTATAATATATTCAAAGTCCAGAAAAATATGACAACTACCAGCCAAGAACACCATCTCTGGTAAAACTGTCCTTTAAAAGTTAGATTAAAAACAAAAAATTTCAAGATTAAAATAATTTTTTAAGTTAGTAAAAGCATAGCAGACACACAAAAGAAAATGAGAAAAGAATAAAAACATATCACTACAAATATTAACAAAATGCAAAGAAGACACCTAAAGAAAACAAGAACAAAATATCTATAAGACTTAGAGAAATAAATAAAATGCAAAAGTAATTTTTACAGTATTTACTTTCTATGTAAATGAATTAAATCAATGAAAAGACATGTTTTGACTGAGTCAGTTCAAGAAATACTATCCAACTCTATGCTTTCTACAAAAGACTCACTTTGGATGTGAAGTTAAATGGAGTGAAGTTAATGAAGTTAATGGACTGCAAGTTAAAAGAACTGAAAAATGTTATTGAATGCAATGTCGGATACTCTCACATTAAAAACTATATGTGTATATATATATATATGTATATTCCATCAAAAATAGTTACAAGAGACAACAAAGGGCATTATATAATGAGTCATTAATCAGTAAGGTACCACAAGTAGTAATATAAATGTAGCTACCGTCAACAGCTCCCAAATATAAGAAGTAAACTTTTACAGAATTGAAGAATCAGACAGCAGCGCAATAATAGCAGGTTAATTGATACCATACTTTCAATAATGAAAAGAAATAAAAAGACTAAGGAACAAATGGGAAACAGAATAGTTGAACATAATTATACCTAGAAGTCTTATACTGAACTCTTCACTCAACAACAGCAGAATTCACACTATTCTTAAGCACACATAGTACATTATGTGTACTATGTTAAGCCACAAAACAAGTCTGAATAAACAAGCACATAGAAGTCACAAAAAGTATTTTTTTGACTATAGTAAAAAAAAACTATTGGTAAAAACCAAAACCAAAGTGATATGTCCACAACTATGTGGGAATTAAACAAGAAACTATTAAAAATACTCTTGTTCAAGAGCTAAAAGACTTCATATCATTAATATATCAATGCTGCCCAATGTGATATATAGATTTGATAAAATATTTATGAAAATACCTATGAAAGTATTGGACAATTATTAAAACATTCTAAAATTCCTATGGAATCTCAGAGGATCAAAAAATTGTTTGAAAAATATTAGAATAAAAAAACGAAGTTAGAGGCATTATACTTTCTAATTTCAAAATACATTACAAAGCTACATTATTTAAAATAGTATGGTACCAGCATGAAGACAGAGAGATGATGACACAGATTAGAAAACCCAGAAATAAACCCTCATGCCTATAGTCAACTTATGATCAGCAAGTGTTCTAAAACATCACAATGGGAAAGTAATAGTCTCTTCACAAATCAAAGTTGAGAATACTGGAAATTCAAAATGAACAAATTGAAGTTGGACCTCACCTTGCACTATTAAAAAAACAAGAATCCAATATATTTCTAGGATAGTGTTATGGTTAGGGTAATAGTGTTTCGAATTAGGGTTAGGGTTGCATATGAAACTTCTTCAGAAAGAACTTTATGTTTGTTATGTGAATTTCCCTACATAAGAGAAACACTGCTTCAGTTCTCATAGAAAAGCAAGTTTGTACTCAATGCAGTTTGTCGCTTCTTTGTCAAAGTCATTCTAACTATTTCCCATTGGAAATTCTTTATGCAATAGTATTTATGTGTGTTTTCTACGAAACTCTACTGTTTCAGGTCTCAGAGAAAAGCAACTGTGTTATCAATGCAATTTCTCACTTCTTTCTGTAAGTCTCTGTAAATATTTGTGCTTGGAACTTCTTTATGCAAGTACTTACTGTTTCTTATGTGTGATTCAGAGGATACTCTAAACACAGTTTCACTTTTCAGAGAACAGCAAGCATATATTCAATGCACTTCTAGGATAGTGTTAGGTTTAGGGCTTTGCCATAGGGTTCAGGGTTTAGAGTTAGGGTTAGGGTAAAGGTTGCACCTCAATCATGTTTAGAAAGAACTTTATGTATGTTAAGTGAATTTACCTGCATATTACAAACATCGCTTCAGTTCTCAGAGAAAAGAAAGTTTGTACTTAATGTGGTTTGACATTTCTTTGTCAAAGTCATTGTAAATATTTCCCTTTGGAAGCTCTTTATGAAATAACATTGTATTTCTGTGTCTTTTCTAGGAAACTCTACTAAGTGCTTCAGTTCTCAGAGAAAAGCAAGTGTGTACTCAACGCACTTTGTCACTTCTTTGTGTAAGTGATTGTAATTATTTCCCTTTGGAAGTTCTTTATGAAATAACTTATTGTGTTTATGTGTGTTTTCTAGGAAAATTTCAAAACTGTTTCAGTTCTCAGAGAAAAGCAATATGTCATCCATGCAATTTCTCACTTCTTTGTGTAAAGCTCTGTAAATATTTGTGCTTGGAACTTCTTTATGAAAGTATTTACTGTTTCTTAATGCGATTCACAGGAAACTGTAAACACAGTTTTAGTTTTTAGAGAAAAGCAAGCATATGTTCAATGTACTTGTAGGATAGTGTTAGGGTTAGGGTTTCACCTTAGGGTTAGCGTTATAGTTACGGTTTCTAATGAGGGTTAGGATTTCAAAATAGGGATAGGGTTAGGGTTGCATATGGAACTTCCTTACAAATAACTCTGTTATATGAATTTTCCTGCATACTATAAACACAGCTTCATTTCTCTGAGCAAAGCAAATGTGTACTCAATGCACTTTGTTATTCCTCTTTCAAAGTTACTGTAATTATTTCCCTTTGTAAGTTATTTATGAAATAACTTATTTTATTTATGTGTGTTTTCTTGGAAACACTGGAAAGTGATTCAGTTTTTAGAGAAAATGAGGTTTGTCATCCATTCAATTTATCATTTCTTTGTGTAAGTCACTGTACATATTTGCGCTTGGAACTTCACTATAAAAGTACTTACTGCTTGTTATGTGCAAATCACAAAAAACTCTTAACACAGTTTCACTTTTCAGAGAAAAGCAAGAGTATATTCAATGTACTTCTAGGATAGTTGTAATGTTAGGGTTAGCGTTGAATATGGAACTTCTTGAGAAAGAACTTTATGTTTGTTATGTGAATTTGCCTGCATACTATAAACACTGCTTCAGTTCTCAGACAAAAACAAGGGTGTACTCATCGCTGTTTGTCACTTCTTTGTCAAAGTCATTGTAAATATTTCCTTTTGGAATCTCTTCATGAAATAACATTGTATATATGTGTCTTTTCTTGGAAAATTTACTAATACTTTCGGTGTGTACAAATAAAGTGTGTATTCAATGCACTTTGTATGTTAAGTGTATTTATGACAAAAAAAGACAAATAAAGTGTGTACTCAATGCACTTTGTCGCTTCTTTGTCAAAGTCATTGTAAATATTTCTGTCTGAAGGCTCTTTATGAAATAGCCTTGTATTTATGTGTCTTTTCTGAGAAATACTACTAACTTCTTCAGTTCTCAGAGAAAACCAAGTGTGTACTCAGTGCACTTTGTCACTTCTTTGTGTAAGTCACTGTAATTGTTTCCTTTTGGAAGTTCTTTATGAAATAACTTATTGTATTTATGTGTGTTTTCTAGGAAACTCTACAAAATACTTTTGTCAGAAAAAAGCAAGTGTGTTATCAATGCCATTAATCACTTCTTTGTGTAAGTCACTGTAAATATTTGTGCTTCAAACTTCTTTATGAAAGTATTTACTGTTTCTTATGTGCAATTCATAGAAAACTAAACACACTTTCACTTTTCAGAGAAAAGCAAGTGGATATTCAATGTACTTCTAGATAGTGTTAGGGTAAGGGTTAGGGTTAGGATGCATATGGAACTTCTTTAGAAAGAGCTTTATGTTTTTTATGTGAATTAGTCTGCATACTATAAACACTGCTTCAGTTCTCAGAGAAGAACAAGTTTGTAGTGAACGCAGTTTGTCACTTCTTTATGAAAGTCATTGTAAATATTTCCCTTTGGAAGCTCTTTATAAAATAACATTGTATTTCTGTGTCTTTTCTAGGAAACTCTGCTAACTGCTTCAGGTCTCAGAGAATAGCATGTGTGTACTCAACACACTTTGTCACTTCTTTGTGTAAGTCACTGTATATATTTGTGCTTGGAACTTCTTTATAAAAGTATTTACTGTTTCTGATGTGCGATTCACTGAAAACTCTGAACACAGTTTCACTTTTCAGAGAAATGCAAGTGTATATTCAGCATACTTCTAGGATAGTGTTAAGGTTAGGGTTAGGGTTACGGTTGCATATGGAAATTCTTCAGAAAGGACTTCATGTATTTTATGTTAATTTGCCTGCATACTGTAAACACTGCTTTAGTTCTCAGAGAAAACCAAGTGTGTACTCAACTCACTTTGTGGCTTTTTTGTGTAAGTATAATTATTTCTCTTTGGAAGTTCTTTAAGAAATAACTTACTGTATTCATGCATGTTTTCTAGGAAACTCTACAAACTTCTTCAGTTCTCAGAGAAAAACAAGTGTTTTATCAATGCAATTTCTCACTACTTTGTGTAAGTCACTCTAAATGTTTGTATTTGTAACATCTTTATGAGAGTATATACTGTTACTTATGTACAATTCCCAAGAAACTAGAATCACTGTTTTTTCAGAGAAAAGCAAGCAGATATTCAATGTACTTCTAGGATAGTGTTAGGGTTAGGGTTAGGGTATTAGCTTCAGGTTATGGTTTCGTGGTAGGGTTAGGGTTTCGAGTTTGGATTAGCGTTTTGGGGTAGGGTTAGGGTTAGTGTTTTGGGCAGGGCTAGTGTTAGGGTTGCATATGGAACTTCTTTGGAAAGAACATTATGTTTGTTGGACAAATGTGACTGGGATCTATAAACATTGCTTCAGTTGTCAGGGGAAAGCAAGTTGCAATCAATGCATTTTGTCACTTCTTTGTGTAACTGTAAATATGTGTCTTTAGAATATCTTTATAACTTATTGTAACTCTGTTTCGGTCTCTAGGAAACTGCACACTGCTTCTGTTCTTAGAGAAAAGCAAGTGTGTTATTAATGCATATTATGTCTTCTTTGTGTAAATCCCTGTAAATATTTACCTGTGGAAATTATTTATGGGTAACTTATTGTACCTTATGGGTGTTTTCTAGGAAACTCTATACACTGCTTCATTTCTTAGAGCAAAGGATATCTGTTATCAATTCAATTTCTCACTTTGTCACTGAGCGTAAGTCACTCTAAATGTTTGCATTTGGAACCTCTTTATGAATGTATATACTGGTACTTAAGTGTGATTCACAGGAAATTAGAAACACTGTTTCACTTTCACAGAAAAGCAAAGGTATAGTGAATGTAATGCTAGCACTGTGTTAGGGTTTCGAGTTAGGGTTAGGGTTTGGGTTTCAGGCTAGGGATAGGGTTAGTGTTAGGGTTTCTGGCAGAGGTAGGGTTTGGGTAAGGATTTTGAGCTAGGGTTAAGGTTAGGGTAGCGTTAGCATTTCCAGATACGGATGGGGCTAGAGCTAGGCTTTCGGGATAGTGATAGGGTTAACGTTTTGAGCTAGGGGTAGGGGTAGAGTTCGGGTTGCGTGTAGAAGTTTCTGATAAAGGGTATTATGTTTGTTGTATGAGTATGACTGGAAATTGTAAACAATGCTTCAGTTCTCAGAATAAAAGTGGAAGTAATGTGTCACTTATTTATGAAAGTCTGTAAATATGTATCTTGGGAATATCTTTAAGATATAACTTATTGTGTTACGTGTGTTTTCTAAGAAATCCTACTCACTGCTTCATTTCTCCGAGAAAAGCAAGTGTGTAACTAATGGATATTGTCGCTTCTTTGTGTCAGTCTCTATAAATACCCTCGGAAGTATTGCTGAAATAACTCATTTTATCTTATGTCTGCTTTCTAAGAAAATCTACAAAATGCTTTTTCTCAGGGAAAAGCAATTGCGTTGTCAACGCAATTTCTCACTTTGTGTAATTCACTCTAAATGTTTGCATTTGGAACAGCTTTATGAACGTATATAGTGTTACTTCTGTGTGATTCCCTGGAAACTAGAAACTTTTTAACTTTCAGAGAAAAGCAAGCTCATATGCCATGTACTTCTAGGATAGTGTTAGGGTTTAGTACTACGGATTTTAAGGATTTGTGTTAGGTTTAGGGTAGGGTTAAGGCAGAGCTAGTGTTAGGTTTAGGGTTTTGAGACAGGGTTAAGTTTAGGGTTAGGGTTCCATATGGAACTCCTTAGAAAGAACATTTTTTTTCTTGTACAAATGTGACCAGAAACTATAATCATGGCTACAGTTGTCAGGGAAAACAAGATTTTAATCAATACACATTGTCGCTTCTTTGTATAACTGTAAATATGTCTCTTTGGAATATCTTTATGATATAACTCATTGTATCTTAGGGTTGTTTGTAAGAACTCTACACATAGCTTCAGTTCTCAGAGAAAAGCAAGTGTCTAAGTATTGCAAATTGTGGCTTGTTCCATCTCATTGCAAATATTTAACTTTGGAATTTATGTAATAACATTGTAACGTATGCATATCTTCCATTAAACTCTACACACTGCTTCATATCTCAGAGAAAAGCAACTCTGTTATCAATGCAATTTCTCACTTCTTAATGTTAGTCACTCTAAATGTTTACATTTGGAACTTCTTTATGAAAGTATACACTGTTACTTCTGTGCGATTCACAGGAAACTAGAAACTGTTTAATTTTCAGAGAAAAGCAAGCATATATTCAATGTTATTCCAGGATAGTGTTAGGGTTAGTCTTAGGGTTTTGCAGTAGGATTAATTTAGAGTTGGCTTTTCATTTTAGGTTATGTTTAGGGTTTCGTGCAGAGCTACGGTTAGGGTTAGGGTTTTGAGGTAGGGTTAGTGTAAGGGTTATGGTTCCATATTGAACTCCTTAGAAAGAACATATGTTTGTTTTAAGAATGTGTTGGAAACTATAAACACTGCTTCAGTTGTCAGGTTAAGACAAGTGTAATCATGGCACTTTGTCACTTCTTTGTGTAACAGTAAATATGTACCTTTGGAATATCTTTATAACTCATTTTAATGTAGGGTTGTTTTTTAAGAACTCTACATGCAGGTTCTATTCTCAGAGAATGGCTAGTGTGTTAGTAATGCACATTGTGGCTTCTTTGTGTAAGTCACTCTAAGTGTTTACCATAGGATGTTATTTATGTAAAAACTTATTGTGTCTTTTGGCTGTTTTCTATGAAACTCTACACCCTGCTTCATTTCTCAGAGAAAAGTAACTGTGTTATCAATGCAATTCTTCACTTCTTTGTGTAAGTCACTCTAAATGTTTACATTTGAAACTTCTTTATTAAAGTATATGATGTTAATTCTGTGTGAGTCACAGGAAACTAGGAACTGTTAACTTTCACAGAAAAGCAAGGGTATATTCAATGTCCTCTTGGATACTGTTCGGATTAGTGTTATGGTTTTGCACTAGGGTTAGAGTTAGAGTTAGGGTTCTGCTTCAGGGTTAGGTATAGGGTTAAGGGCAGAGCTAGGGTTACTGTTAGGGTTTTGAGCTAGGGTTAGGGTTAGTTACTTACCGACAGGTAAGAAATGCACATTGTGGCTGTTTATTGTAAGTCACAGTAAGTATTTACATTTGGAAGGTATTTATGCAATAACTTATGGCACCTTATGCGTGTTTTCTATAATACCCTACATACTTCTTCCTTTCTCAGAGAAAAGCACATGTTTTCTCAATGCAATTTCTCACTTTTTTGTGTAGTAACCATAAAAGTTTTCATTTGGAACTTGTTTATTAAAGTACATGCTGTTACTTCAGTGGTATTCTCAAGAAATTAGAAACTATAACTTTCATAGAAAGGCAAGCATACAGTCAGTAAACATCTAGGATAGTTTAGGATTAGTAGTAGGGTTTCACGCTAGATTTAGAGTTAGAGTTAGGGTTTCATGTTAGGAATAGAGTTAGCTTTAAGGGCAGAGCTAGGGTTAGTGTTAGTGTTTTGAGCTACAGTTAGGTTTAGGGTTAGCGTTCCATATGGAACCCCTTAGAAAGAACATTAGGTTTTTTTGTACGAATGTGACAGGAAACTATAAACACTGCTTTAGTTGTCAGAGATAAACAATTTTTTAATCAATGCACTATGTCACTTCTTTGTGTAACTGTAAATATGTATCTTTGCAATATCTTTATAACTCATTGTAACTTACGGTTGTTTTCTTATAGCTCTACAAAAAGCTTTACTTGTGATAGAAAAGCAAGTTCATAAGTAATGCACATTGTGGCTTGTTAGTGTAATTCAGTGTAACTATTTACCTTTGTAAGTTATTTATTTAATAGCTTATTGTAACTTATGCGTGTTTTCTCTGAAACTCTAAATGCTGCTTATTTTCTCAGCGAAAGCAACCCTGTTCTCAATGCAATTTCTCACTTCTTTATGTAATCACTGTAATTGTTTGTATTTGGAAGTTCTTTATGAAAGTATATGCGTTATGCTCTTCTGTGCTATTCACAGGAAACTAGAAACTTCTTACCCCTCCGAAGAAAGCCAGCATATATTCAATGTAATTCAGGATAGTGTTAGGGTTAGGGATTGGGTTTCACCCTGGGGTTAGGGTTAGAGTTAGGGTTTCGTGTTAGGGTTAGATTTAGGGTTAATGGCAGAGTAGGGTTAGGGTTAGGGTTTTGAACTAAGGTTAAGGTTAGGTTTGGGGTTCCATGTCTGTATCCTTACAAATAACATTATGTTTGTTGTACGAATTTGACCGGAAACCATAAACACTTCTTCAGTTGTCCGGGATAAACAAGTTTGTAATCAATGTACTTTGTCACTTCTTAGTGTAACTGTAAATATGTAACTTTGGAATATCTTTGTGATATAACTGATTGTAACCTAGGTTTGTTTTCTCAGAACTCTACACGCAGCTTCAGTTCTCAAAGAAAAGCACATGCATAAGTAATGCACATTGTGGCTTGTTTGTGTAAGTCACTGTAAATATTTTACTTTGGAAGTTAATTATGTAATAACTTTTTGTACCGTATGCATGTTTTCTATGAAACTCTACACACTGCTTCATTTCTCAGAGAACAGCAACTTTGTTCTTAATGCAGTTTCTCTCTTATTTGTGTTAGTCCCTCTAAATGTTTGCATTTCTACGTTCTTCATGAAAGTATATGCTGTTACTTCTGTGGGAATCACAAATAACTAGAAACTGTTTAACCTTCAGAGAAAAGCAAGCATATATTCAGTGTAATTCTCATGTATTGTTAGGGTTAGGGATAAGGTTTCACACTGGGGTTAGTGTTAGTGTTTCGTGTTAGGGTTAGAGTTGGGGTTAATGACAGAGCGAGGGTTAGGGTTACGGTGAGGGTGAGGCTTAGTGTTCCATATGGAACTCCTTAGTAGGAACAAAATGTTTGTAGTAATGTGACTGGTTATTGTAACACCGCATTATTTGTTAGAAATAATAATGTTAGTAATCAATGCAATTTGTCACCTCTTTGTGTAACTGTAAACATGTATCTTTGGAATATCTTTATTATATAACTCATTGTAATTTAGGGATGATTTCTGAGAGCTCTACACACATCTTCAGTTCTCAGAGAAAAGCAAGTGTGTAAGTAATGCACTTTGTGGCTTCCTCGGAAAGTCACTGTAAATATTTACCTTTGAAAGTTGTTTATGTAATAATTTATTGCATCTTATGCATGTTTTCTATGAAAACTACACAATGCTACCTTTCTCAGAGAAACGCAACTATGTTCTCAATGCAATTTTTCACTTATTTGTGTAAGTCATTCTTAATGTTTGTATTTGGAACTTTTAATGAAAGCATATGCTGTTACTTCTGTGGGAATCACAAGAAATTAGAAACTAACATTCAGAGAAAAGCAAGCATATATTCAGTATAAATCTAGAATAGTATTAGGATCAGGGTTTCACACTATGGTTAGGGTTAGAGTTAGTGTTTTGTATTAGGGTTAGGGTTTAGGGCACAGCTAGGTTTAGGTTTTTTGTTTGGACCTAGGGTACGGTTAGTGTTAGGGTTCTATATGGAACTCTTTAGAAAGAACATAAGATTTTTTGTACCAATGTGACCAGACACTATAAACACTGCTTTAGGTGTCAGAGATAAACGTTTGTAATCAATGCACTTGTGACTTTTGTGTAACCGTAAATATGTATCTTTGCAATATCTGTATGATACAACTCAATGTAACTTAATGTTGTTTTCTCAGAACTCTACACACAACTTCAGTTCTCAGAGAAAAGCAAGTGTGTAAGTAATGCACATTGTGGCTTCCTCGTGTAAGTCACTGTAAATATTTACCATTGGAATTTATGTAAAATTAATTGTACGTTATCTGTGATTTCTATGAAACTCTACACACTGCTTCATTTCTCAGAGCAAAGCAACTGTGTTCTCAATGCAATTTCTCACTTCTTTGTGTAATCACTCTACTGGTTTGTATTTGGCAGTTCTTTAGGAAAATACATACTGTTACTTCTGTGCTATTCACAGGAAACTAGGAACTTTTTACCTTTCAGAGAAAAGCAAGCGTATATTCAATGTAATTCTAAGATAGTATTACGGATATGGTTTGGGTTTTACCCTGGCGTTAGGATTAGAGTTAGGGTTTCATGTTAAGGTTAGAGTTAGGGTTAATGGCAGAGCTAGGGTTAGGGTTAGGGTTAGGGTTTTGAGCTAGGGTTAGGATTAATTTTAGGGTTACATATGGAAATCCTTGGAAGAACATTATATTTGTTGCCTGAATTTGACCAGAATCTATAAACACTGCTACAGTTGTCTGGGAAAAAAAGCTTGTAAGCAATGCACATTTTCAATTCTTTGTGTAAGTGTAAATATGTGTCTTTGCAATAGCTTTATTATATAACTCTTTAACTTAGGTTTGTTTGCTCAGAACTCTATACACAGGTTCAATTCTCCGTGAAAATCAAGTGTGTAAGTAATGCACATTGTGGCATCCTCATGTTAGTCACTGTACATATTTACCTTTGGAAGTTATTTAATGTTATTGTACCTTATGCATGTTTTCTATGAAATGCCACACACTGCTTCATTTCTCAGAGAAAAGCAACAGTGTTATCAATGCAATTTCTCAGTTCTTTGTGTCACTCTAAATGTTTGCATTTGGAAGTTCTTTACAGTATATGCTGCTACTTCTGTGGTACTCACAGGACACTAGAAACTTACTTCAGGGAGTAGCAAGCGTATATTCAATGTAATTCTAGGATATTTTTAGGGTTACTCTTATGGTGTCTTACTTGGGTTAGTATTAGTGTTAAGGTTTGGTATTATGGTTAGAGTTAGGGTTAATGGCAGAGGTAAGGTTAGGGTTAGGGTTCCATATGTTATTCCTTAGCAAGAACATAATGTTTGTTGTACGAATGTGAGTGATAACTGTAAACACTGGTTTATTTGTCAGAAGTTACCGTTTGTAATCACTGCACTTTGTCACTTTTTGTGTAACTGTAAATATGTATCTATGGAATATCTTTACAATATAACTCATTGTAACTTAGGATTGTTTTCTAAGGCCTCTACACACAGCCTAAGTTCTCAGAGAAAAGCAAGTTAATAAGTAATGCACAGTGTGGCTTTTTTGTGTTATTCACTGTAAATACTTACCTTTGGAAGTTATTTATGTAGTAACTTATTGTATGTTATGCGTGTTTTCTATGAAACTCTACACACTGCTTCATTTCTGAGAGAAAAGGAAGTGCGTTACCAATGCAATTTCTCACTTCTTTGTGTAAATCACTCTAAATGTTTGCATTTGGAACTTTTATGAAGCGTATGCTCCTATCTCTGTGCTATTCACAGGAAACTAGAAACTGTTTAACTTTCAGAGAAAATCAAAAGTATATGCAATGTAATTCTAGCGTAGTGTTAGAGTTAGGGTTAGGGTTTCACACTGGCGTTAGGGTTGGATTTAGTGTTTAATGTTATGACTAGAGTTAGGGTTAATGGCACAGTAGGGTGAGCGTTGCGGTTTTCAACTAGAGTTAAGGTTATGGTTAGGGTTTCATTTGGAACTCATTAGAACATTAGGTTTGTTGTATCAATGTGAACGGAAAATATAAACACTGCTTCAGTTTCAGGGAAAAAGAAGTATGTAATCATTGCACTTTTTCACTTCTTTGTAACTGCCAATATGTAACTGCAATAGCTTTACAATATAACTCATTGCAACTTAGGGTGGTTTTCTAAGTTCTCTACACACAGCCTCAGTTCTCGAGAAAAGGAATGTTTAGGGTTTGGGGTAGGGTTCCATATGGAACAACAGGATGTTTGTTGTACGAATGTCACCGCTAACATAAAACACTGCTTTAGTTGTCAGAGATAAACGTTAGTAATCAATGCACTTTGCCTAATCTTTGTTTAACTCTAAATATGTATCTTTGGAATATCTTCATGATATAATTCATTACAACTTAGGATTGTTGTTCAAATACTCTATACCCAGCCTCTGTTCTCTGAGAAGAGCAAGTGGGTAAAGAATGCTCACTATGGCTTGCTTGTGTAAGTCACTCCAAGTATTTACCTTTGGAATGTATTATGTAATAAGTTATTGTAGCTTACGTCTTTTTTCTATGAAACTTTACACAATGCTTCATTTCTCTGAGAAAAGCAACGGTGTTATCAATGCAATTTGTCTCTTTCTGTATGTCACTGTAAGTGTTTGCATTTGGAAGTTCTTTATGGATATATATTCTTTCACTGCTGTGCATGTCACAGGAAACCTGATACTGTTTAGCTTTCAGGTTAAAGCTAACATATATAATGTAATTCTAGGACAATATTTGCCTTAGGGTTACGGTTTCACATTTGGGTTAGGTTTAGAGTTAGGGTTTCATGTTTGGGTTAGATTTAAGGTTAGAGGATGAGCTAGGGTTAAGGTTAGTGTTTTAAGCTAAGGTTACGATTAGGGATCCATGTGGAACTCCTTAGAAATAACATTATGTTTGTTGTACAAATGTGACTGGACTGAATAAACACTGCTTCAGTTGTTGAAGACAAAGAAGTTTGTAACCATATCACTGTAAATATGTATCTTAGGAATATCTTCATGATATAACTTATTTTAACATAGGGTTGTTTTCTAAGACTTCTACAGACAGCTTCAGTTCTCAGAGAAAAGCAAATGTGTTACTAATACATATGGATGCTTGTTTGGTTATGTCACTGGAAATATTTACCTTTGGAATTTATCTAATAACGTTATACTCTATGCATCTTTTCTATGTAACTCTACACATTGCTTCATTTCTCAGAGAAAAGCAACTGTGTTCTCAATGCATTTTGTCCCTTCTTTGTGTAAGACTCTCTAAATGTTTGCATTTGGAACTTTATGAAGTACATACTGTTACTCAGGGTGATTCACTGGAAACAACAAATATTTTTTCTTTCAGAGAAAAGCAATCCTATACTCATAGTACTTCTAGGATAGTATTAGAGTCACCTTTTCGCATTAGTTTTAGGATGAGCCTTAAGGTTTCCTGTTATATGATTAGGATTAAGGGCAGAACTAGCCTTAGGGTAGGGTTTTCAAGTTGGGTTATGGTTAAGTCTAGGGTTCCATATAGAACTACATAGGAAGAACATTATGTTTGTTTTATGAATGTGAGTGGAAACTTTAAACACTGCCTTCGTTGTTAGAGACAAAAAAGTTTGTAATCAATGCACTTTGTCACATATTTGTTTCGCTGTAAACATGTATCTTTGGAAGATCTTTATGATATAATTCAGTACAACTGAGGGTAGTTTTCTAAGTACTATACGTACACCTTCAGTTCTCAGAGATAAGCAAGTCCATAATGAATGCACAATGTGACCAGCTTTGTAAGTCACTGTGAATATTTACTTTTGGAAGTTACTTGTGTAATAACGTATTGTACATTACGTGTGTGTTCTACGAAAATCTACAGACTGCTTCATCTTTCTGGGAAAAGCAACTGAGTTATCAATGCAATTTCTCACTGCTTTGCATAAGTCACTCTAAATTATTGCATTTGGAAATTCTTTATGAATGTATATGCCGTCACTACTCTGCGACTCACAGGAAACTACAAACAGTTTAACTTTCAGGTTAAAGCTAATGTATATTCAACGTAATTCTAGGATAGTATTTGCATTAGAATTAGGGTTTCACACTGGGGTTAGGTTTACATTTAGGGTTTTGTGTTACGGTTAGAGTTAGGGTTAATGGCTAAGCTAGGGTTAGGGTTAGTTTTTTGCGTTAGGGTTACGTTTAGGGTTCCATATTGAACTCCTTAGAAAGAACATTATGTTTGTTGTACAAATGTAACTGGAAAGTATAAACACTGCTTCAGTTGTCAGGGACAAAGAAGTTTGTAACCATTACACTTTCAAAGTTTTTGTGTAACTGTATATATGTATCAGGAATTTCTTTAGATATAACTATTGTAATGTAGGATTGTTTTCTAAGACCTCTACACATATTCAGTTCTCAGAGAAGAGCAAATGTGTTAGTAATACATATTGAGGCTTGTTTGGATAAGTCACTGTAAATATTTACCTTGGAAGTTACTTATGGAATACTTCTTGTCCCTTACATGTGTTTTCTATGAAACTCTACTTATTGCTTCATTTCTTTTGGAAAATCAACTGTGTTATCAATGCAATTTCTCACTTCTTGGGGTGACTCTAAATGTTTGCATTTGGAATTTTATTACGTATATACTGTTACTTCAGTGTGATTCACAGGAAAGAAGAAACATCTTTCAGAGAAAAGCAACCTTATACTCAATGTACTTCTAAGGATAGTGTTAGGGTTAAGTTTACGGATTCCCACTAGGGTTAGGGTTAGAGTTAGGGTTTCCTATCAGGGTTAGGATTAGGGTTATGGGCAGAGCTAGGGTTAGGGTTAGGGTTTTCAGCTAGGGTTAGGTTCGGGTTTTCATCTAGGGTTACCGTTAGGGTTTGGGTTAGGGTTATGTTTAATAAGTGCATTAGGGTTAGCTTTAGTGTTTTCATT
>VSMD01017667.1:0-14159 GCA_008750895.1 Mirza zaza
GGGATAAGATCTTATAAATAAATTTATGATAGGTTGTGAGTGACTTATGAATTAGCACTTTCTTGCTATATAAGCATTTTAAAAGAAGCTATATATACAGGAGTGCAAGTAATATATCTCTGAAGGCAGGATCTTAGTCCATGTGGTACCTCCAGGGCAGATATTTTGAGGCATGGGAACTTCAAAACACCTCTCAAGTCATACCACAAGCTAGTGAATACACATATGGTAGTATTTATTAATATTTGTAATGGTGTCTGAAGGGAGAATTTAGGGGAAAAAAGGTTTAGTAGAGCTGGATGGCTCAGAATACCAGAACATCATCAACTAAGCTAAGGAATCTTTAGGAACTACTAATGGGAAATAAAACTCACGTTCACATTGCATTCAGTCATTACTAAATATTTACCTAGTGCCACATACTACACTATGATGTAGATATATTAATACTCTGCCCTCGAGAAGTTGACAATCTGATAGAAAGGAGATAGACATTTAAATGTATGTGAAAATAAAGAATTATATGTACTAAGAAAAGAAATTTGCACTAAACCCTCTTGAAAGTAATATAGAAATGAGGCATTTAACCCCAAATGTCAGTAATAGGGATGAGATATGAATAAAAATTAATCATGTGAGGGAGGAATGGTAGATGAAACATTCCAAGTAGAGGGAAAAGCATGTGCTTAGTGGATGGGAATATGAAAGAGCACAGCACATGCAGAAAGCACAAATCGTTAGAATATGGTTGGAGATGTAGGCTGGAGACAGATGACAAAAAGGCCTTGTTTACCAAACTGAGTAGTTTGAAATTTATTTTGAAGCAATAAGGATTTTAAGCAAAGAAAGGATAATTAAATTTATATTTTAGGCAGCAATGTGAATGGTAATTTGGGTGGGTGAATTGGAGAGGATGTTTAGTAGAGACTCAGAAGATCAATTAGGAATCTACTACAGTTACAGTAATTGAGGCTAGAAGTGAAGAGGGCCTAAACTAAAAGGATGAGAAAAAACAGACATTATAGATGTATTTTAAAAATAAAGACACACACATATTACATACATACATATGTGTATATATACATATTTAACAGGTGGGATTATAGGACTTGGTGATCAATTGAGTGTATGAAGTGAGGAATAAAGGACTCTAAGATGATTCCTAAGTTTCTCAACAATAGAATGGATGGTATCATTCGCCGAGATAAGGAAGAAACAAGATTTGGGGGAAAATAGGGTAAGTTTTATTTGGAACATGTTGATTTTGAGTTGAGTATAGAATATACAAGTAGAAATGTCTGGTAATCACTTTGATAAAAGAATGTGGAGCTTAGAGACAAGTCTAAGATGAAGAGATTAAATGGAAAGTCATTAACATCAAAGGTACTGTGAAATAGTTGGCTGCAGATGAGGTCATCCGGGGAATATAAAATGAGAAGAAAGGATCAAGGATTCAGTACTGAGTACAGTTACTCCAGGAGTGAATACAGTGGTCAGAGAGGTAAGAAGAAATCCGAAAAGAATGATATCATAGAATGCAAAGGAAGATGTTTTTGAGGAGGCAGTGGTTAATAAGAGCAAACACTATAGACATGAATGACAGAAGAATTTCAACTGGTCTTGGCAACATGGAGATCACTAGTAACCTTATTAACAGTCTTTTTTTGTAGCTGGAGGTAGAGACCAGATGAGAGAGAGAGAGAGAGAGAGAGAGAGAGAAGTAAATGCAGTGAAGACCAGTATAGATTTCTCTTTTAAGAAGCTTGGCTCTGAGGGGGAAAAAGTGAGATAGGATGATAGCTAAATGTAAAGTTGTGAGTTTTTTGTTCTGTTTTGTTTAAAGAGGGAAACTGGACCCTGATTTAAAAACTTGACTTGCAGGAGGTATAACTTCAGGATTTTTTTAAGGGTCTGAAAAGAAGCTAGAAAAGAACCAACCCCCTAAATATTATGTTCACAATGAATTTTGAATGACTTTGAAGTAGGCAATTTTCCCCTTATACATACAATTACCATTATTCGAAGTAGTCATGCTTTATAAAGTTGTTGTAAACACTGAGTAAGTGAATATTCAACTATTGCTCCTAGGGGAAATACAGAATTTCCTGAAAGCCTCTGGTCACAACATTTTCACCAACCAATAAATACATAATTTTATCTTATGTGTGTTTCTGCTAAAGACACATTATTTAATACTGTCGATTTATTAACATTGAACTCACAGTCAACAATATAATAACTCATGCCTGAAGAAAGCTTATCTAACACATATATTTTCTCCATAAGGCATACCACCACCTTCTTGCTCTTAGGGACACTAGATAGCACATCAGCATTATGCTTGGCAGTCATTTCAAACAGCAAAATCATCAACAAAAAGCACAAAAGTACAAAAAATGTAGCACTAACTATGAAAAGGACACTTGTTTACATTATGAGAGCTGAAACAAGAAGGCAGAGTATCACCTTGTTCAAACTGCAAGGTGATGCTCTGCCTTCATCCTATCCAATGTGCATAGGAACGTGCACACTGGGCAACTCAAATTTTTTATCACTCAGTGGATGTCTGTAAATGTCTGCCAAAGTGCCACAAGTATTGATTTGAGGATTGGAAATCAATTTTAGTGAGTAGAGGAATTCGAAAATATAGAATCTGTGAATAACAAGGATCAATGGTATATTCGAATAATTCAGGGATGGCAAGCAGGAGGGAGCCCAATAGTGTTTCCTGTCCCTCCTCTGAGTGCAAATTCAGAATTGTTCCTTGCTAAAAGAAAACAATGATCAAGCTATTTACAACTATATTAGAAAATAATATTGAAATGACAGTAATCATTGGGAGCTAAGAGGTCAACCACAACAGAATCTTGTAAACAAGTGTGGTAAATGGCATTTATTTCCAGCCTCAAACTATTCAGGTAGCAAGCATCTCAGAGACTGTTTTGAGTTAGAATGATTGGATTTAAATAAAATTGTTTTAAATCACTAATCAGGAAGCCTAAATTTAATCATTTTTCTAACTAAATTTGATCTAGCTTTAACATATATCCTTCACAGCTCAGAGCTAGAAGTTGACTTTATTTTTAGAAAGCAGACAGTATAACTATTAAGTGATTTAGCTTTATTTCAGATTAATTTGCACCTATATCAGAAAAGTAAATATTACAACCTAGTTACTTGTCAAAGCTAATTTAAAATAATACTATGATCCAACATGTGAATCCAGTCATAACTGGGAAATTGTTCGCCATGCTATATGAGAATAGTTACTATCAAATGCAGCCAAAATGTAATAAAATAATAATCTATTTTCTAAAATTTTATTAACAGATATATAATTCTCCAAATAAAAATTTTAACTAGGCCTAATAGTTTAGTAAACTAGGTTAGAAAAGGGAAAAAAATGTTTCTTTAATTTGTGAATTCACAAATGACTTCCTAATTTAAAAGAAATATAAAGGAAGATATTTTGCCTACTTTATAGAAAATGTGTTACCAATGGCTAAATCATCACGCAAATATTATCTTATGGATTCAAGAACTTAAATGATTTGTATCAGTTCATCCAATTAATGTATTCACTCATAATCATGCACATTTCCTTGAATCGAATGGATCACCACTAAGTTAGATGTCCATGTCACAGTCAACTCATCTTTAACAATTAAGGTTGAACCTTTGAATCATATATTAGTAAGAAAACAGATTGGAGGTAAGTAGCAGATGATGAATAGATTATGAAACTTGTTTGAATAGGTTACATGAATGTATTAAGTACTATGCAATTAAATACCTGCTTATTTGTGAAAGAAAAGATTGCACATGATATCAGAGTCACCTAAAACTTCCTACAAATGTGAGATCTCTATTTTCCAACCAAATAGCCATTGGAGCTATAAAGAAAAGGAAAGAAAAGGTCATGTTAGAAAAGGTCTTATGTATAAATCCCTAGATTCTAGTCCTCTCAGAAATAAGAGAGAATAATAAAAATAAATAATACTACACACTCTATTTTTCACATCAATGCATTCTTATAAACATAGGAAAGGTAAGTATTTGTTTACTATTTCATACTATTTCTAATATGTACATTCTGCATTTGTAAAAAAATGCGTTTTTGTCAGAATTTTCTACAACTAACCTTTACCCTAAGTATATTAATGTTCTACCATATGCCCTTGATGATTTTCTTAATCTTTCTCTAGTTGACTTTCTCCATCTACAAAATAAAAAAAACCATAATAATGTCCTTTGTTGATGGTTCTTTTAGAAGTCCTTTAGAAGATGATAATTAAATTTAATTCAGGAATGTAGTGGGTCATTGTATATACTTATGAGAATGACAATTTTAAGAACTATAAAAATTGATTTTTTGTTTGGTTGATTTCTTATAGCTTTGGGGAATAATCCCTCTTTATATCTCCAGTGAAGCATTTTATAATATAGATATCTGTACATAATTCCTCTCCTTCTACATTGTAAGTTCCTTGAAGATAGAAACATTAATCTCTCATATTATTGTTTTGCACATACTAGACATTTAATAACTATTTCTTGAATTGTACTAAGTTACAAATTCAGGTTAAATCCTGCTATGTCCAATACCATTATGACAACAACAGACATTTTAAAAGCCTGAGAAAATTTTAAAAATTAATTATAGAACTTAGCAATGGTGCATTCATTAAGGTACTATTTGATACAAAAGACCTCAACAAATAATAGGCATTCTAAAATGTTTATTAAATGAATAAGTGAATGAATAAATGAATCTGGGTGGTGTCTTGGTTAGTATGTAGAATTCAGTTTAATTTTACATTTTTGTAGCAGTTTGCAGTACTAAATACCACATAGAAATTTCCCAACTAGATAATTAGAATCAACATCACTAACAGAGATTCATGGTCATTGGATGACTCCAGATGTGATCCCTGAGGACACAAGTCACCTATGCCGACAATGCATACATGAATCTAATCATGAGGAAATATCAGACAAACCCCAAATGAGGAGCACTAGATAAAAGAGGGGGAACTCTTTTATACCATGAAAGTTAAAGTTAAATGTTAATACCATGAAAGATAAAGAAGAGTTGTGGGAAAATGTTGCAGATTGAAGGAGACTAAAAAGAAAGACAACTAAATGCCATACCTGACCCTACACTGGATCCTTTATTAGAGGAGAGGATAAATGCTATAAAAGACATCATGGGATAAACAAACCAAATTAGAATATGAATGGAAGACTGGATAAGATTATTATATCAATGTTAAATTTACTGAAAGTGAAAACTGTACTGTGGCAATGTAGGAGAATACCACTATTCTTAGAAATTACATAGTGAAATATTTAGGGGTAAAGAGCCTCAATGCAGTAACTTACCCTGAAGTGGTTCAGAAAAAATATTGTGTGTGAGGAGAGAGAATGCGAGCAAGAGAGAAAACAAATGATAAAACAAACGAGGTAATATAGAATCTGAGTTAAGAGTATACAGGTATCTTTTGTACTATTTTTATTTTTGTAATTTTCTATAAGTTTGAAGTAGTTCCAAATAGGAAACTTAAAAAAATAATTCTCTCAATACCTCACAGTACTAGTTTTCCTTATATTTTCAATCTTACATATGTAAAGATCTAGAGGAAACCTAGAAATATTAAATGATTTGTTGAAAGTCAGTCATTATTTATGTGAATAAATCTGGAAAGTAGAGCCAGTATCTAAAGAAAGCAAATGTCCTGAGTTTCAGTCCTATTAATTGAACCCATGTGTAGTGTTAAAACAAAAACTTTAGACAAATTAATTTTTAATTTTTATTACAAAAGTTAAAAAAATCAAATTAAATTGAGGAGAGTTTATTGGAGCAAAGAACCATTCATGAATCAGAACCATTCATGAATCAGCACCCTAAACCAGTATAGATTCAGAGAGCTCCATCCAGCACTGTGAACAATAAGCTTTTGTTACTGAATCCCAAAAGGGGTCTAGCCTAGGTTCCACTGCTCACTGTACAAAGAGCCAATTATTGAGACAAATAAGATTGTCAGGGAAGAAAGAAATTTTAATGTGAAAGATGTCAGTTAAGAGAACAGGTGAAATAGTCTCAAATCCATCTCCCAAGCCAATCAAGGGCAAGGCCAAGGGCTTTTATAATGGGTTGTGGAATTTAGGTCAGGTTGTATGGTGTTTGAAGTCTTCAGGTGGTCTAATTAAAGAATCATCTGTTGGTGATGGATGGTGAGTCCTGTGGAGAGGCTAGTTAAGTCAGGATGTTAGGCTTGACTGGTAAAGTCTGAGGGAACAAAAATAACTTAGGGAGGGAGCCATTTTGCAAGCTAATTACACTTTTACAGCCTGGACACAGAAGCAAAGTAGAGAAATCAGCTGATTGGCTATAGCTAGAAATTTTCCTTATTTGGGCATAGCATGACAAGTTGGCTGCCTGTGATTAGCTGAAACCCTGCTGATTGTGACTGATTGACACTTTGCTGTTTGTTATGCTCCTGCTGTGGTTTGGATATTTGTTCCCTCCAAACCTAATGTTAAAATTTGGTCCCCCTTCATTGGAGGTGGGGCATAATGGGAGGTGTTTGGGTCATGGGAGTGGATCCCTCATGAATAGATTTATGCCCTCTCTGGGAGTAGGAGTAAGTTCTCACTCTATTAGTTCCAGAGATAGCTAGTTGTTATAAAGAGCCTGGCACCTCCTCCCACTCTCTCTTTCTTCCTCTCTCACCATGTAATCTCTACACACACCAGCTCCCCTTTGCCTTGCACTATGAGTGGAAGCAGCCTGAGGCCCTCACCAGATGCAGATACCTGTACCATGCTTCTCATACAGCCTGCAGAACCATGAGCCAAATAAGCTTCTTGTCCTTATAAATTATATTATTAAGTATTCCTTTTTAGCAACACTAAACAGACTAAGACAACTCCTAAGTTAGGGTTTGTTTACATACTAAGTTAGGTTGCGATTTATTATATAGGGACCCATGGTATTGAGGCATCCTCTGGCCATATTTAAGTTAATTTAACAGTAGTCACTGCAGTTATTAATAGAATTTCAGTTTCTATTTTTAACTCTTTTCCCCTCAACTTGCCTAGCTTAACTTCGGGGCACAATTTACAATTGCAGTGGTGGTAGAATCACATCACTTAGAAAATTCCCTTACAATTACTTTCTGCCAATGTTCTTCACAGTCGTATTTCAATCTTTGCTTCTTCTGGGTGACTAGTGCTGGATTATCTCTCAACAACCTTTTTAAGAGACTGAGGCAAGTTCTAATTAAAATGCTACCAGAAGTATTATAATAATAACACAAAATACTAGACACAGACAAATGGAAACACAATTTTAAAAATACCTCAAAAAGCTGTCATTGTTATGAGGTTATGTTTTAGAAACTTATTGGCTCTATATATTAAAATAATTTAAAATTTTCAATTATCTTTTTTTTCATGTCCTATGTGGCTTCTAGTTGTATATCAAAAAGAAAAAAAAAGTCACCAAGAATTATGGACACGTTCATCTTAAGAAAATTAAAACAAGGGAAAAATGTATCAGACTACAAATCTCCCTACATGTTAATACATCAAGCTTTGATGTAGGGCATGAAATTTGAGAAAGCAATTAAGGTTTATTACCTTTTATTAATGGGGAATTTTGAGAGCCAAAATAATACATGGAGACAGAATATTTAATTGTGAAAGGTAGCAAAGGTACATGAGCAATGTGCACTTTGCAGATGGCCTTTTCCTCTGCATACTAAGATACATTTTTAGATAATTTCAAAATGGGTATGCATAGCAATAGCTCCAGAAGATATAAAGAGGCTCATCTGAAAACTAGGCATTTAAAGAAATGTTCTTAATAAGCTTTTCCAATAAAATAAAGCAGATAGAGGCAGTAAAAGACCAGTGAGTGCTAAATTATATAAATACTTGTCCGTTTAACAAATCTCAAATTGTTAGCAGGTTAATGAAAGACAAATTCAAAGACCAATCTGAACTTTTACAAGAAAGGACCCTAACAACTGTATTTTCTATATAATATTAAAAAATATTGTTGCATCTTGCTTTATCCTTTCTGCACAATGCTGCAGTAGTATTGAGAGGTATACTTTAGAATATAGTTTGGCAAACTTTTTCTAAAAAGGATCAAATAGTTAATATTTTGGGCTTTGTGAGGCATACTGCCTCTGTTGAAACTACTCAACTCTGTGGTTGCAATGAGAAGCAGCAATTGGCATTAAATAAACTAATGGACAAGGCCTGTTTTCTTTTTTATATAAAATCTCTATTTTTTTTTTTTTTGAGACAGAGTCTCACTCTGTTGCCCAGGCTAGAGTGAGTTCCATGGCGTCAGCCTAGCTCACAGCAACCTCAAACTCCTGGGCTCAAGCAATCCTCCTGCCTCAGCCTACCAAGTAGTTGGGACTACAGACGTGTGCCACCACTCCCGGCTAATTTTTTTCTATTTTTAATAGAGATGGGGTTTCGCTCTTGCTCAGGCTGGTCTCAAACTCCTGAGCTCAAGCGATCCTCTTGCCTTGGCCTCCCAAAGTGCTAGGATTACAGGAGTGAGCCACAATGCCCAGCCCTATATGATTTTCTTATTTCAAGAATGTTATATGAATGGAATCATATTATATGTAACCTTTTAAGATTGGGTTTTTAAACTCAGCATGATTCTTTTGAAATTCATCCAAGTTGATGCATGTATCAATAATTTATTTATTTTTATTTCAACATAGTACTCCATGGTACGGGTGTACCACAATGTGTTTAATCATTCACCAGTTGAAGAACATTTTGGTTAATTGTAATTCTTGGCTATTACACATAAAGCTTCTAAGAACATTCATTTAGAGCTGTTTTGTGTAAACACAGGTTTTCATTACTCTGGGATAAATGTTCAAGAGTTTAATTGCTGAGTTGTGTAATAAGTATGTCTGGTTTTAGGAAACGATCAAACTCTTTTACAGAGTGGCTGCAACATTTTAAATTCCCATCAGCAATGTTTGAGTAACACAGTCTCTTCTCATTTTCACCAGCAGTTTGTTTTATCACTGTTTTACTTTTGTTGTTGTTGTTGTTGTTCATTTGCTTTTTTTTGTTTTAATGTTAGCCATTCTGATAGATGTGTAGAGATATCTTGTGGTTTAACTTCAACTTCCATAGTGGCTAATGATGTTGAACATTTTTCCATGTGTTTAGTTGTCATCTGCATATCTTATTCAGTGAGGTGTCTGTTCATATCTTTGGTCATTTTTTCTATTGTAATTGGATTGTTTGGATTTTTCACTTTTGAGTTTTGAGAATTCTTTATATATTCTGGATACAAAGCCTCTGTTGGACATGTAGTTTGCAAATATATTCTCCCAGTCTATAGTCTGTCTTTTTATCCTCTTTACATGGGTTTTTATAGAACAAAATTTTTAATTTTGACAAGGTTTAATTAACAAATTTTTCCATTTGAGGATCAGATTTGGTGTTTGTTATTTTCGGAGTTTTTTGTTTGTCTGTTTGTTTAGACAGAGTCTTGCTCTGTTGCTTGGGCTAGAGTGCAGTGGCATCGGCCGAGCTCACAGCAACCTCAAATTCCTGGGCTCAAGCAATCCTCCTGCCTCAGCCTCCTGAGTAGCTGGGACTACAGGTGTGAGCCACCACAACCGACTAATTTTTTCTATTTTTAGTAGAGATGGGAACTCGCTCTTGCTCAGGTTGGTCTTGAACTCCTGACTTCAAGTGATCTTCTGGCCTCTCTGACTCCCAGAGTGCTAAGAGTAAAGGCGTGAGCCACCACGCCTGGCCCACTTTTGGTATTAAGCCAGATAACTCTTTACCTAGCCCAAATTTTCAAGTTTTTCTTCCTATTTTTTCTAAATATTTTGAGATTTTATATTTTACTTTTAAGTTCTTGATCCATTTTGAATAGTTTTTTTTTTTGTGTAAAGTGTGAGGTTTAGGTTGAGGTTCATTTTGTTGCTTGTGGATGTTGAACTGCTTCAGCACCATTTGTTAAAAACGTTCTCCTTCCTTCATTGACTTCTTTTGCTCCTTTATCAAGAATCATACTTGTGTATCTATTTCTGGGTTTTCTAATTCTCCTCCATTTATCTGTGTCTTTTCCCCCACCAATACCACATTGTCTTGATTGCTGTAGTTATATAGTAAGCCTTAATATTGGGTATTTCTACTTTATTCTTTTCTTCAAGATTATTTAAACAACTCTAGTTCCTAGAATAGCTATAATAGCTAAAAATTACTTGCTGGAATTTTGATAAAGACTGCATTAAAGCTATAGACCAATTTGGAAACAACTGATTTCTTTACTATTTTGAGTCTTTTAATTCATAAAAATGACGTGTTTCTCCATTTATTTAGGTTGTTTGATTTCTATCATCAGCATTTTATAATTTTCAACATATAGGTGATATATGACTAAGTATTTAATTTTGCTTGGAGACATTGTAAATGGTATTGTGTTTTTAATTTGGGTTTCCACATGTTCACTGTGATTGATTTTTGTGTGTTGATCTTGTATCCTGTGTCTTTTCTGAACTTTAGTTATAGGAGGGTATTTGTATATTTCTTAGGGCTACCTACATAGATAATCATCTCATCTACAAATAGGGACTGTTTCATCTGTATGCCTTTTATTTGTTTTCCTTGCCTTATTGCCATAGCTAGCACTTTGGGTGTTGAGAGGAGACATTCTTGTCTTGCTCCTGATCTTAGGGGAAAATCATTGGGCTCTTGCCAGTAAATACAATGTTAAGTATAAGTGTTTTGTAGATACGCTTTATCAAGTTGAGATAATTCCACTACTCCTAGTTCACTGAGAATTTTTACCATGAATGGCAGCAAGATTTTGTGAAATGCTTTTTCTGTGTCAATTTATATGATTATATTTTTGTTCTTTAGGCTGTTGATATGCTGGATTACATTTATGGATTTTCAAATATTAAGCCACTCTTTCATTTCAGCAATAAGTCCCACTTGGTCATAATGTATAATTCTGTTTATGCATTACTGTGTTCAATTTTCTAATATTTTGTTAAGGATTTTTGCATCTAAGTTCATGAGGTATATTGATCATTGGTTTTCTTGCTTTCTTTCTCTTTCTATTTCTCTTTCAAAAATGTTATTGTCTTTGTCAGGTTTTGGTTTTAGGCCTCATATATACTGGCCTCATAAAATGAATTTGGAAGTGTGCCTTCTTTTTCTATTTCGTGGAAGAAATTGTGTAAAATTGATATTTATTCTTCTTTAAAATTTGATAGAATTCTCCATTGAAACCATTTGGGTCTGGAGATTTCTTTGAGGGCATTTTAAAATGCAATTTCACATTATATAGGACACTTCAGATTATCTATTTTATCTTGGTTTAGTTTTGGTAGTTTGTGACTTTCACAGAATTGCTCTAAAGCTTCTTTTTTTTGGGTAGAGATGGGCTCTTGCTACATTGTCCAGGCTGGTCTCAAACTCCTGGCTTTAAGCACTCCTCCTGCCTTGGTCTCCAAAAGTGCTGGATTATAGGTGTGAGCCACCATATCTAGCTTTGCTCCAAAGCTTCTAAGTTGTCTATTTTATGAGCATAAATTTATTCAAACTATTTCCTTATTATTCTTTTAATGGCTACAGAATCTGTAGTGATAACTCTGTTTCACTCCTTATATTGGTAATAAGTGTCTTCCTTCTCTTTATGTCTTACTAGAGGTTTATCAATTTTATTTATTGCTTCAAAAAACCATATTTTGTCTCAGTGATTTTTTCCTAATGTTTTCTAATTTTCAATTTCATTGACACCATGTCAGAAAAAAATAATGTGCTGACACATGGAAGATAGGCAAGATGCAGTCCCACTCAGGGATTCTGACGTGAAGGAGGAGACTAAGCAGAGGGCAGATTCCAGCTGTCTTGTTTTTTGCTTATACTGGATGGGGGTGGAGGCTTAGCTCTCTTCTGGGTCTTGCTGACATGAGGATAGTGAGAAGCAGGCTACTGACAAGCTCTGTCTTGTACCACCTCATCTGGTACCACCTCATTACGCCTCTTTGATGCTGGGTGAGGTTAAGGGCTTAGCTCCCTACTGAGCCCCATTGATACGGATGGGGGTGGAAGTAGATTGTTCTGACTAGCCCTTCTTCACACCACCTCTTTCAGTCTTGTTGATGCTGAGTGAGGGTGGAGGCTATTTTCCGCTGGACTCCAATAACACCATCCAGGCAAGGGAATCAGCATATAGCCTGCTTCCACTGAGCATGTTATTAAAGATCAGCTTCTTACTCAGGTTTGCTTAACCCTGGAGTACTGTCATCAGCCTTCACTAGGCAGAGAATGCAAAATTGGCTTTCTGTTTGACTTTGCTAATACCACCGGTCAGGGCAATCAGAATGTCATCACCTGTATCCACTAGGTAGGAATGGGGGTGAAAGATTAGCTCTCACTTGGATCTACTGAAACCACTGAAGTGGGCAGATTTTTTGTATGTTTGGCTGGAGTAGGGCTGATATTGTCAAAAAGATTTTCTGTTCTGTTAGGCTACCCCTTTCATAGAATTTGGCTATTAGAAACAAACTTTTCCTGCAGTGTGTGTGTGTGTGTGCGCGCGCCTATTGGTAGTTCTAGGCTGTAGGCTTTCCAGCATCCCCTCTGGGATATGTGAGAGGCATTCAGGAAAACCAGAGAACTCACTGCTGCATTGTTCTTCAAGTCCTGAGATCATCAGGCAGCCTGTCCTATCATTTTTAGTTTTTCAAAATTGTCCTATGTCTGTTTGTTGTGTCATGTCCAAGAGTTTTTAGTTGTAAGGGGGAGGACCTGGGAAGAATAAGGCTACTCCATCTTGGCCAGAACCCGAAGCTCTTAGGATCAAGCCATTAATTTTTATGCATTAATTACTGAATTCTCTTGTTTTTTTGTTTTTTGTTTTATTTCAGCATATTATGGGGGTACAGATTTTAAGGTTTCAATAAATGACCTTTCCCCCCCTCCCCCCACAAGTCTGAGTTTCCAGCATGACCATCCCCCAGATGGTGCATATCTCACTCATTATGTATGTATATACCCTCCCCCTCCCCTCTGCCCAATACCCTATTACTGTAGTACCTATGTGTCCACTTAGGTGCTGCTCAGTTAATACCAGTTTGCTGGTGAATATATGTGGTGCTTGTTTCTCCATTCTTGGGATACTTCACTTAGTAGTATGGGTTCCAGCTCTAACCAGGAAAATATAAGATGTGCTATATCACCGTTGTTTCTTAGAGCTGAATAGTACTCTTTGGTATACATATACCACATTTTATTAATCCATTCTTGGATTGATGGGCACTTGGGCTGTTTCCACAGCCTTGCGATTATGAATTGTGCTGCTATAAACATTCGAGTGCAGGTGTCTTTTTTGTAGAGGGTCACTGGATCTTTTGGGTAGAGGCCCATTAATGGGATTGCTGGGTCAAATGGTAGATTCACTTGTATCGCTTTAAGGTATCTCCATATTGCTTTCCACAGAGGTTGAACTAGTTTGCATTCCCACCAGCAGTGTAGGAGTGTTCCTCTCTCTCCGCATCCACTCCAGCATTTGTTATTTGGAGATTTTTGATAAAGGCCATTCTCACTGGAGTTAAGTGATATCTCATTGTAGTTTTGATTTGCATTTCCCTGATGATTAGAGATGGTGAGCATTTTTTCATATGTTTGTTGGCCATTCTTCTGTTTTCTTTAGAAAAATTTCTGTTCAAGTCCTTTGCCCACTTTTTAATAGGGTTATTTGATTTTTCCTTGCCGATTTTCGTGAGCTCTAAGTATATTCTAGTTATCAGCCCTTTATCGGATGAGTAGGATGCAAAAATTTTCTCCCATTCTGTAGGTTGTCTGTTTACTTTCATGACTATTTCTTTGGCTGTGCAGAAGCTTTTTAGTTTCATCATATCCCATTTATTTATTTTTGTTGCTGCTTTGATTGCCTTTGGGGACTTCTTCATAAACTCTTTGCCTAGGCCGATGTCTAGGAGAGTGTTTCCAACATTTTCCTCTAGAATTCTAATAGTTTCATACCTTAGGTTTAAGTCTGTTATCCAGCGTGAGTTGATTTTTGTGAGAGCTGAAAGGTGTGGGTCCTGCTTTAGCCTTCTACAAGTGGCTATCCAGTTTTCCCA
>VSMD01017674.1:0-18084 GCA_008750895.1 Mirza zaza
TTTATATACTTTTGTAAGTAAGATCTATCTGGGCTTGGGAATGTAGAAGAGTCTAACTCCTCAAAATACTGATTATCTTATATCCTACTTCACCTAATAAGTAATGAGCAACTCATGCAATGGATTGGGTGTAAAGATCCCCAGAGAGGGCAGAAATGTTTACTCTGTCCTCCAAATTTAAGATATCTCTGTATCTGCCCCCTCCACTACATGAGTTGTTCTTTACCTATCAGAACAGGAAGGAAACATGATGTTAGTGTGTGGGGCAGGCAGACAGCTTCCCCTACCTTTGTAAGCCCAGATAGCTTAATAAATTAATTCAGCCATCTATCTTTCCAGTTCACCATATTGATTATAAATATCCCAATCATAAATTAGAATTTTTAAGCCTTATTATAAATTACCCTTTTTTTTTTCTTGCTTAGTATTTGAGCTTTGGATGGTGTAGGATTTTTACTTTTGTTTTGTTTTGAAGAGCTCCTAAAGGAGGTTTGACATGGTTGCTTGCTTTCTTTTTATACATGTAGTAAGAAGTTATTGAACAAATCCCTAGAGAAATTTGTTAATAAGATAGGAAACTTTAATTAAAAATAGAAAATTAATTATCAGCTCATTAGCTACTTAAAATGAAGATTCAAAACATGTTAAGACACACTTAGATCAGTATCTATAATGCAAAAATAGACTGTGTTCAACTTGGGAACTGTGCGGAGAATTTGAGATGAAGTCGTAGGAAGCTTGTTCATGCTGAAGCATAGATAGATAAAGGAGCTATGTTCTATATGAGTGAAGACAGAGCTTGTCTGTGCATATACAGAGTGATGATACAGAGTTTTATTTTCAGGTTTAAAAATTAACACCTGGAAACCTATTTTATAACTTTAGTTGTTCATGGGAGGAAAATTACACAAGACTGAAAGTATGTGTTTTTATTCTTTTCTTTAAATTGTGCCAGATATAACAACCACTGTTTTTCTTTCCTTGTACTCTGTGTATAAGGAAAAAGAACAGAATCAGATTGCCAGATTGTAGAAGGTAATATTTTAATGACAGCATCTGGTTCCTTTAGTACAGAGTTTTTATTCCATTTACATGACATTTCTGGATTCATTACCGTATAAATGTAAAGTTCTGTTGTCTTTAATTTTTTAAATTAACTTTTCTAATAGCTTTATTGAGATATAATTCATATACTATACAGTTCACTCATTTCTGTGGTTTTTAATGTCAGAATTTTGTCATCATCACCACAATCAATTTTAGAACATTTTGATCAACCCAAAAAGAAACCCTGTGTCTAACAACAATCATCCCCCTTCCCAAGTTTCCTCTTATTCCCCCCACACCCACCCCTACCAAGTCCTAGGCAACTATTAGGTCATTAAATATGAAATATTCGATTTTTGAATCAAAAGTGTAGGCAGTTTATTCAGTAACAATAACTAATACTTATAGAATATTAAACATGTCCCAAACATTAATCATAATAATTATTGTTACTAATTAACACTAATTACTGTTAAGCCTAATTTAACAATAAGTAAGGTATGCAGAGGTTAAATAATTTCTTCAAAGTCACATTGTTAAATGACAAATCCTGGTTTTGAACTCAGGCAGTCTGACTTTGTAGTCCATGCTAAGCACCATAACCACCACTGCTTCTCAGTACCTCATGCAAATAGGCTTTTCAACTGTTAGCTCAAGCACAAGTTGACATGAGACAGCAGTTTGTTCTTTGATAACTTAATAAAGTATATGAGCTTTAAAAAATTCATTGTAATGTCAGGTGTATTTTGTTTTCTTATAAGCAAAAATAATTGAGATTCACTCTTAAGTAATAGGACTTTTTTTTTTTTTTTTTTTGAGACAGAGTCTCACTCTGTTGCCCAGGCTAGAGTGTCATGACATCAGCTTAGTTCACAGCAACCTCAAACTCCTGGGCTTGAGCAATCCTTCTGCCTCAGCCTCCTGAGTAGCTGGGACTACAGGCATGTGCCACCATGCCCGGCCAAGTTTTTCTGTATATTTTTAGTTGGCCAATTAATTTCTTTCTATTTTTAGTAGAGATGGGGTCTCGCTCTTTCTCAGGCTGGTCTTGAACTCCTGACCTTGAGCGATCCACCCGCCTTGGCCTCCCAGTGTGCTAGGATTACAGGTGTGAGCCACCACGCCCGGCCTGGAATTCAGTATATTGAAAAAGTATCTGCACTCGCATGTTCATTGCAGCGCTATTCACAGTAGCCAAGATATGAAATCAACCTAAGTGTCTATCAACAGATGAATGGATAAAAATATTGTGGTATATTCACACAATAGAATATTATATAGCCACAAAAAGAGTGAAATCCTGCCATTTGAAACAACATGATGGAGAACATTATGTTAAGTGAAATAAGCCAAGCACAGAAAGAGAAATCTCATATGTGGGAGCTAAAATATTAAAAACAATTGATTTCATGAATACAGAGAGTAGAATGATTGGTTACCAGAGGCTGAGAAGAGCAGTGGAGAGTGGGGGGGGGCTAAAGTGGGGATGGTTAATGGGTACAAAAATATAGTTAGATAGAATGAACAATATTCAATATCACAACAAAGTGACTCTAATCAACAATAAGGGTATACTTTTAAAATAATAAAGAGTGGAATTGGAATGTACCTAAGACAAAGAAAAACGATAAATGCTGGAGGTAATAGATACCCTAGTTACCCTGATTTGATTAATTCACATTGTATACATGTATACATCACATGTACCCTGTGAAGATATATAACTATGTGCCCATAATAATTAAAAATTAATGTTTTAAAAAAAGAAATCATTAAAGTGTAGATAAAGAATATTCTGTAAATATGGGGGCAATACAGTAGTAGCAGTTTTATGTCATCCCAGGAAGCTGAGAGTTTTAAGATACTCATTTTTATCTGATATCATTCTGAAATAAATTTAGTGTACTCTGTCAGTACAGTATAGGTTATGCTACAATAACAAACCTATATCTCAGTAACTTAAAGGTTATTTCTCTCACCTACTATGTGTTCATTGTAGGTTGATAGAGGAGGTTCTGTTCATTATTACTGTTTAGGGGTCCAACTGATAGAGATACCACCATCTTGAACATTGTCAGTCACTGTGCCAGAAGGGAAAAATATAGCTTTTCACAGTAGCAATTAAATACCTGGCTAGGAAGTGACACATCACTTTCCTTCATAACTTATTGGTCCCACTCAATGGGGGGCCAGAAAGAGCAATCCTATGTCATGTGCTTGGAAGACAAGAGGGCTAAACATATTTGGCAAACTGTTTTAAATATTTACTGTCCTAGTGATCTTTTTTCCCTTCACTTTCCCAAAGATCAACTGTTTTGTCATTTGTATTGGTCAACTAAAAGAAAAAACTAACACATTTCTGTATTATTTCTTAACATAGACTAAATTATTAAGCATTATAGTGTATTAAAAATATTTGTGTAAATTTATTTGAAAAATCTACAAAATTGACTTCCTCCCCTCTTTTAGGGCTCAGCTGATCCTCTAAATAGTGCTTTCCATTTGACCTATAATATGGTTTTGAACTTACTGCGTGTAGAAGAAATTAATCCTGAGTACATGTTGGAAAAATCCTTCTACCAGTTTCAGCATTACAGAGCAATTCCGGGGGTTGTAGAGAGTAAGTATAAAATCACTGTGATAGAACTTAGTTTAGCTGGAAGATTAAACATCAAAGTGACTGCATTATTGGCTGCTTTGGCCATTGTTTTTTTTTTTATAGTAATCCAAATTTTGGTCCTTATAGAAAGGACTGAGTAACTGTACTCTGGTCATTGTAAATAAGTAGAACATTTCAAAGTGAAGGTAAGAAAAGTCTGGCAGGACCATTTTCTATAGTTGGCTCAAACTTAGTATAATTTCTTGTTTTAGACATGTATGTCATATGATAATTTGTGTCCCTGGATAATGATATAACAAAAAGTCCATTACATTCAAATTTAACCTGTAAGAAGCATGTGTATATTAGTCTTGTGTTATTCTTTCTTCATTCTCATTGTAATAGAGTGTCATAGCATAAGCTTATGAATGATTAAGGAAATATAATGCTTTAACTTGCATTTGAGTTCAGATTTTTTGGGATATTTAGTTCCTAATAATATAATGCTTACTACAGCCCAAGAAGTAAGTGTTCTATATTCAAGTAGTAGAATTGTGCATTGATCCTTATTTTAGAGAGCATTGTGGCTGATCATTGTAAGAGCTGATTAAAAGCTAAAATAGGGGCAAGGACTTAAATTACTGGTTTGGATAAATCTTATACAAGTAATGCGTAGTCATTGTAAAAAGAAAAACAATACAGCAAAAGATAGAGAGGAAAGTTAAAATTTTGTAATCTCAGAAATAGCTGTACAACCACCATTAACACTTTGTAGTTTTTGTCTTTTTTTTCCCTCACATATATGCTTTTTTTTTTTTTTTAAAGGCAAAGTCAGATGTAGAGGTTTTGTAATGTACTTACACCGGTAATGATGAAATTTATATAGGGTAAATTATATAAATTATATAGGGTATTTATATAGGGTAAATATAATTTATATAGGGTAAATATAGCTATATCTAGCCTTGTGTTAAATGCTTTACATTTACCTGCTCATTGATTCTGGCTTTTTAAAATTTAATTTCAAGTGTATCCTTTGAATGTATGATTTTTAATGACTAATATTTCTGTTTTATAAATGTACAATGATTTAATAACAATAAAGGCAAATTTGAGATTCCTTTCTGTCACAAGTATGTAGGACAATTCCACTCATTTCTTATGTTGCCAAAATTAAATGAAGTATAAGTTGCCTTAGAGGAATAAAAAAGGTTTAGAAGATCCAAGTGAGTTAAATTCTCTTTTTGTAACCCTTGTCTGGATGAGAGATCATATTTCCTCTTTCCTTAATACCTCAGGTGATAGTTAAGAAAAGCTCCTTTACAAACCATAGAGCCAGAAGGAGCTTTGGCGTCATTTTACAGATTTTTTAAAAAGGGAGGTATCTAGAGATGTTAAGTCTGTATCTTACTGTTAACACATCTGATGGATGGCAGAATTGAAATTTGGAATCTTGGACTTCTGCTACCAAGCAGTGCAGTTTTTATTAAAGCATGGGTCATCCCTTTTTAATAAAGTGTTAAGAATATATGTAGTGATTTCTCTAACTGGAAAAAATCAAAGATGACCCAAAAAACCTTGAACTAGCTGGTTTTAAGACTTACCTTTACTAAATTTCCACAAGCAAAGTTATTAATTTTTTAACTAAAACCTTTGAGAGTATGTACATCATTAGTCATAAGGGAAATGTTAATCAAAACCAAATTGAGATACCACTCCACATTCACTAGGATAGATATTTTTTAAGAAAGAATAGTATCAAAATGGCACATATACTGTGGAATATAGTTTGGCAGTTTCTCAACAAATTAAATATGGAATTGCCATATGACCCAGCAGTTCCATCCTGGACATATTACTGTGCTGTATTGTACATTGTAGGTCTAGAATTTCCAGAAATACTGCCCTCTCCCCTCCAGTCCATAGGGATAGAATTAACTAACTATAAGTAACTGCTGCCAATTCAAATTGATTTTGAGCGTTTACATTGAATGAGTTGGAGAACTACAGGAAGAGATAAGAGGTGAACCTTAATGGAGAGAGGGGAAACTAGAGAATATGCCTTGTAGTCATCACTTAAGAGTCTTTTCTTCAAAGCTTCTGTTGTAATCTGACTTTATTCTCTACAACTGTAGTAGGAAAAAAATATTTCTTGGATATAATTCATGTAAGGTCTATATTTTTTTGATTTTATACATGTGTTTTATTTACAGAGGTAAAGAAGTCAGAAGAACAGTATAATAAAATAGTAATTCCCAATGAGGAAAGTGTGGTCATCTATTATAAGATTAGACAGCAGCTTGCCAAACTGGGTAAAGAAATTGAAGAATATATTCACAAACCAAAATACTGCTTACCATTTCTACAACCAGGTCGTTTGGTAAAGGTATGTCATTGTTTCTTCATAAAAATAATTGAATATTTCAATATTTAAAAATATTTTGGATAAAGATTCTAAGTTTTCTTGGTGAAACGCTTTCTGCTACAATAGTTGACCTATATTAATTATATTATTTTACCTGTTTTACATGGCACTGATTTAGGAGCGCATGTGAAGACCTTTTAATCACCATTGATTTTCTTTTGGGGGAATTTAAGTTGAAGTAGATAGTTTTGGAATTAACTTACATTTTCAGTTATGAAATACTACTTTAAAATAACATAGTTTTCTGTTCTGGATGAATTCATTAGACATGAAGGACTTAAAATATTCTTGGAACACATGTACTATGTCATTTTTAGCATTTGTTTGCCAATTGAGAGATTCCTGTTACTGATGTTCTAGGGGGCTATGGAATTTGGCATTGATTTTTTAAAGTTAATATCTTGTTCCTTAAATTTAGCAGTGATCTTTCAAAAAATATTTTATCAGGAAAATTCAGAAAGTTTTATTAGCTTATAATGTGAATGTGGAAAGCTAAAATTACCTTTTAGGTACAAACATTATTATTTATTTTCTTTTCAGGTAAAGAATGAAGGAGATGACTTTGGCTGGGGAGTAGTGGTGAATTTCTCAAAAAAGTCAAATGTTAAGGTAAACCATTGTCCTTAAATTAGAATTGTATATAAATTTTTAGTGAAATGTCTTTTCAGACTCATGAAATTGGTCTAAGTAGAAAAGTATTACCTCAAGAGAATCAGTAATAAACTCTGCCATAAGGAATTAATTTTTGGAGTAATCTTAAATTTTGTCCTTAAAGTAATATAGTTATTTTCCTTATAACATTAATTGATTTTCAGATGTTAAACCAACTTTGGGTTCCTGAGGTAAATCTCATTGTGTTGTGATATATTATTTTTTGTATGTTGCCGGATTCAGTTTGATGATACGTTGTTCAGGATTTTTTGTATTCACATTCATAGGAAATACTGGTGGTTTTCTTTTGACATCTTTGGGTTTATTATGAGGGTAATGCTGGCTTCATAAGATGAGTTAGGAAGTGCTCCCCTCTTTTTCTATTTTTTGGAAGAGTTTTTGAAGAACAGTGTTAAATCTTTAAATATTTGGTAGAATTTGGCTTGGGCTCTTTTTTGTGGGTAGTTTTTGATTACTGAATCAGTTGCTTTACTTGGTCCACCCATTTGGATTGTCTCTTTCTTGAGTCAGTTTTAGTAATAAGTGGCTCTTTAGGAATTAGCCTTTTTCTTCTCAGTTATCTAATTTATTGATATACAGTTATTCATAGCATTGCTTTATAATCCTTTTTATTTCTGTAAGATCATTAGTAACGTCCCCTCTTTTTTTATTATTATAATAATTTAAACCTTTCATCTAGTAAAGATTTATCAGTTTTGTTGATCTTTTCAATCAGCTTTTGGTTTCACTGATTTTTTTTCCCTTCTCTCTTTTTTTTTAACCTCTACTTAATTAATTCCTGCCTCATCCTTTTTTTATTTCTTTCCTTCTTCTAGCCTTGGGTTTGGTTTTTTAGTAGAAGCTTAGATTATTAACTTAAGATGCCTCTTCTTTTTTTATATGGACACTTACAGCTATAAATTTCTCTCTGCAGATGCTTTAGCTATATCTTATAAGTTTGTATATTATATCATTTTCATTCATTTCTAATTTCCCTTTTGATTTCTTCTTTGACCCATTAATTATTTAGGAATGTGCTAATTTTTATGTTTGTGAATTTCCCAAATTTACCTCTGTCTTTTATTTCTAATTTCATTTTCTTTTTGTCAGAATTATTTCAGTCATTTTGAATTGATCTCTTTGTTTAATGGCCTGACATACGGTCTTATCCTGCAGAATGTTCCATGTACAGTTGAGAAGAATGTACATTCTGCTGTTTTGGAGTGGGGTATTCTAAAGGTGTCTTAGGTCTGGTTGATGCAGGTGTTCTCAAACTATGGCCTGCGGGCCACATGTGAGCCGTGTAGCACATTTATCCGGCCCTCCGGGTGTTTTTGCCACCGCTGCCTGTCCTGCTTAGCAGCCAACTCATCCTGGGCCCACAGTGCACACTCTCCAACGGTCTGAGGGACAGTGAGTGAACTGGACCCCTGTTTAAAAAGTTTGAGGACCCATGGGAGTGTTGTTCAAGTCATCTGTTTCTTTCCTTGCAGATCCTTCTTTCTGGTTGTTCTATCCATTATCGAAAGTAGGATAGTGAAGTCTCCAACTATATTGTTGTATTGTTTGTTTTTCCCTTCATTTTTGTCAGTTTTTGCTTTATGTGTTTTTGTGCTCTGTTAAAGAATATTTTGTCTGATGTTAATATAGCAACTTGAGCTTTTTATAGATTGTTCTTTTCATGATATATCTTTTCCCACCTTTTTTATTTTCGGTATTTTTTTGTATCAGTAAATTTAAAATGTCTCCCCTGTACACAGCATATACAGTAGTTGGATCTTGGTTTTTATTTTTTTAATTTAATGAATTTATTTTTTGAGATTAAATTAATTAATTTATTTTTACCTCACTCTGTTACCCATACTAAAGTGCAGTGGTGTGATCAGAGCTCACTGTAGTCTCCAGTTCCTGAGGGATCCTTATATCTCAGCCTTTGTAGTAGGTATGACTACAAGCGTACACCACCACACCTGGCTTAGATTTTTTTTTTTTTTTTTTCATCCAATCTGAAAATCTCTGCCCTTTTTAGTTGCTTAATCCATTCACATTTAATTTTGTTATAGGTATAGTTGGATTTGTGTCTACTATTTTAATTTTCGTTTTCTATGTCTTACATCTTTTTTCGTTTTTCTAGTCTTTATTGCTTGCTTTTGCATTTAGCAAATATTTTCTAATGTGGCATTTTAATTTCTTTAATGATTTTTTTCACCATATGTATTTTTTGTTATTTTCTTAGTGATTGCTAGGGCTTTCCATATACATATTAAATTATTAGAATAAGCTTTAGATTTGTAGTGACTTAATTCCAGTGGGATATAGAGATGTTATTCTTATATGTCTCTATTCCATTTTCCCTCTTTTTATGGTATTATTATTATACATATTACATAATAAATATTATAAACCCAAGACATTGTTATAATTATTACTTTATATAATTTTATGATTTTAAAGAAGCTTAGCGAGGAAAGGAGAGCAAGTATATATTTATAGTTTTTGTTATATTAACTTTATCATTTCTAGTTGTCATCATTTGTACTTATGTATTCGAGTTATTGTCCAGAGTTATTGCCTTAAGCCCAATACAGCTTTGCTCTTAGCTGCCTCCTTTGTGCTATTATTGCCAAATAAATTTTGATATTTTATAGGTTCAACAATACAATATACATATTTTATATAATTGCTTTTTAAATCATTTAAGAGAAAAATACTGATTTATTTCTATCTTTTGTAATTATATGTTATAATTACCTTTACCAATGTTCTTTTTTGTGTGTATTGAAGTAAAGGTCTAATCTCACTTGCTTTTAGCCTGAAGAACTTCCTTTCATAGTTCTTCTAAGGCTCATCTGCTAACAACAAATTACCTTTGATGCCATCCCATTGCTTTCTGGCCTCCATTGTTTCTGCTGAGAAGTTTCTGCTGTTAATCTTGTTGGAGTTCCCCTATAAGAGATGAGTCTTTTTTTTCTCTTGCTTCTTTTAAGATTTTTTTCCTTGTGATGTGGATTTCTGCATTTTTAAGAAGATAAAAGTGTCTGTGAACTTCTTTGCATTTATCCTACTTGGAGTTCATTGAGTTTTCTGGATGTGTAGATTAATTTTTTTTTAGTAAATTTGGGGACATTTTCAGCTATTATTTCTTCAAATATTTTTCCACTCCTTTTTCTCCATGCCTTCTGATATTCTCATTATAGATATGTTAAGGTTATTGATGTCCCATATTTCTCTGAGGCATGGTTCATTTTTTCTTCATTCTCTCTCAGTTCTTTGGATTGCTTAATCTCTATCAGTCTATCTTCAAATTTGCTAACGCTTTATCTGCCAGTTCAGATCTACTGTTGGGCCCCTCTAGTGACTTTTTTTTTTTTTTTTTTTTGAGATAGTCTCAGTCTGTTGCCCGGGCTAGAGTGCCACGGCGTCAGCCTAGTTCACAGCAACTTCAAACTCCTGGGCTCAAGCAATCCTTCTGCCTCGGCCTCCTGAGTAGCTGGGACTACAGGCATGCACACCACGCCTGGCTAATTTTTCTATATATTTTTAGTTGGCCAATTAATTTCTTTCTATTTTTAGTAGAGATGGGGTCTCACTCTTGCTCGGGCTGGTTTTGAACTCCTGACCTTGAGCTGTTCTCCTTCCGCTCCCCAGAGTGCTAGGATTATAGGCATGAGCCATTGTGCCTGGCCCATTTTAGTTAATGTACTTTTGAACTCAAAATTTTCTTTTGATTCTTTTTTATAATTTTTCTCTTTATCGATATTTTGTTTGATATTGTTATTGTACCTTTTTCTTCTTTAATTATGATTTCTTTTAGTTCTTTGAACATATTTGTAATGGCTACTTTTAAGTCTATTTAATCCAACATCTAGTGATTCTTACTACAGACAGTTTCTGTTGCCTGAATTTTTTTGGTATGTGGATCATGATTGTACTTTCCTATTTCTTTTCATGCCTCTTTATTGCCTCACTCCGCCTCCCCACCCCAGTGTTCAGATTTTTCTATTTCTCCTGGGGTGGGAGTGGGAGGAGGCCAATCTTGACTATGCCCAAAGTCCCCCTGGGATGACAGTGGTTTTGGCAGGGGTCTTTTTGATTGTGTATTTCTGTGGATATACCCAGCTGTTATGCTCTACTAGCTCCTCCTGACTATCTTTTTAAAATCCAGGTTCTCTCCTGCAATCTAGCTGGTGTACAATTTGGCCTTTATGTCTAGTGAATACAAATCTACCAACTGTATTTCACCATAACCTCCACTGCTTTTCTTTTTTTCCAGCATATTATGGGGATCCAAATGTTTAAGTTATGTATATTGTCCTTGCCTCTCCCTCCCCCGCCCCTGTCAGAGTTTCAAGCCTGTCCATCCCCTAGATATACCCATCCCCTCCTACCCCCTCCCATCTGCCCGATGCCCAATGAATGTTATTCCTGTATGTGCACTTAGGTGTTGATCAGTGAAACCAATTTGATGGTGAGTACATGTGGTACTTATTTTTCAATTTTTGGGATACTTCACTTAGTAGAATCCTCCACTGCTTTTGAGAGTTCCCTTAGGCTTGAATTCTCAAACTGCAACAGGTTTAGTTGCAGATGAAATCAGTTCCTTTGAGAGGATATTAAGAGCTTTCCATTTTAAGGCCTACTTCTCACACCAGGTAAAATCTCAAAGTTCTAAAGCTGGGGGTAGGGATGGTAACACACTGTTCTGTGACTGACACCCCTGCTTTAGGAACTGAGGGCTACATGGAGGTTGAGGGTGGTAACCTCAGGTCTATTCAGCTTGCCTTTCCCAGCATGGAACCAGTGGCTTTGAAGCCAGGGGAAGGGCTGTTGAGGTCCTTATTCTGAGCAGCGCTACACCCAAGATAGAGCCTCTGGCCAACCTGTAGGGGCTGGGTGGAAAAAGGGAGCCCCAACCTTTCAGCCTCACTTGCTGAGAACTTAGCCTCAGCTACAGATGGGTGGGAGCCAGGTGAGAATGCTGACATCCTCCCCCACCTGGAAAGCTAGCCCTCCAACTGAGAGCTGCTGGGAAACAGCCGTCCGGTATTTTTGGCTTCATCAGTCTGGAGTTTCTATGAGCTGGGAGAAGTGAAGGAGGGAGCAGTATTGGCTCATATATCACAGAGTCTTGCTGTTCTCACAGAATTTTACTAAATTTTTTGACAAGATGTTTCTTAATGTGATATATTCCCTTAGGACCATTTCCAGAAACTTTAAACGATTGGTTTTTCGTAGTTTTCTTTGGTTTCGCTGGGTGCCAGGTTTACAGAACTCCTTATACTGCCATGCTCCAGTAGTCAATCTAAGATTTTACATTTTTAGGAGAGAAAAATTATAGCTATCATAACTACATTTATGTACCTACACACAAAAGATATTTTAAAAAAATTATTTGCCTTTTTGGATCCTTAATCCATATAAAAGTAGCACCAGTTGATGAGTGTTCTTTCAGGCAAAGATGGAATGAAGCCTAGAGAAGAACACATTCTTTTTTTTTCCTGTTTAAATTGATAGTGAAACTGATTTTTCTATTGAGCTACTTGTATTTGTTCACTAAAAATGTGAAGTACATTTTTATTAATTTTGGAATCTAGATCAGAATACTAATCCAAAGAATTTTGTGGCCAATAGAGTTTGCCAGAAGTAGAGGGGGGAATACACACTGATGAAGAAAATAGTTTGAGGCATTTTAAAGAAATTTTTAAAAATGTAATCGTGAGTATTTGTTTTATATTGTTTGTTTCCTTGCATTCTATAAGTTTGGGATTATCAAAATTTTGTTTTAATTTTGTAATTTCAATTTATAGCAAGAAATTAACCACATTTTAAAAGGAGTGAAAAGATATTAGGAAAAAGAAAGTTCAGTTATGTCAACGGAAAAAAAGCCAAACTCAATAAAATAATTTTGAAGAGATTTATTCTGAGCCCAATTTGAGGACCATGACCTGGAGCCACTGCCAAGAGGCCTTGGGCAAGTGGACTTGATATGGCTGGGTTACAGTTTGGGTTTTATACATTTCAGGGAGATGGGGGTTACAGGTAAAGTCATAAATCAATATGTGGGAGGCATACATTGGTTTGGTCCCAAAAGGTGGGATGTCTCGAAGCAGAGGCTTACAGGTTATAGGTGGGTTTAAAGATTCTTTGGCTGGCAATTGGCTAAGAGAGTTAGGCTTTATCTAAAAGACCTGAAAGGATATGCTTAATTTAAGATAAAGGTGTGAACACTCTGGGAGGTCCAGACAGGAGAATGTTTCAAGTTTAAGATAGGCATCTGTTAGGATGCTTGAGTTAAGATAGGGGCTTTTTATCTTTTAGGTGATGTTAATGCTATACCGGAATCAGGTTGGGAAGTAAACCACCACTTTATTTGGTTAACAAAAGCTGCTTAGTGAGAATTTACCATTGGTCAGCCTGACTCAACTGGCCTCCTTAGGAAGGAGTTTTGAGCAAAAGAAAAAGATCAGAGTTCAGTCCTCAGTTATATAATTAAGAAGTGAAAATTAGTGCTGGGTGCAAAGGCTCATGCCTATAATCTTAGCACTCTCAGAGGCCGAAGCAGGAGCATCATTTGAGGTCAAGAGTTTGAGACCAGTCTGAGCAAAAGCAAGACCCCATCTCTACTAAAAATAGAAAAAATTAGCCAGGCACTGTGGGGCACACCTAGTCCCAGCTACTTGGGAGGCAGAGGCAGGAGGATTGCTTGAGCCTAGGAGTTTGAGGTTGCAGTGAGCTGTGATGACACTAGTGCACTCTGAGTGACAGAGCAAGACTCTGCCTCAAAAAAAAAAGGATGTATTAACAAAAACCAAAACATCTTAACCATAAGAATTTAAGGTAAGACAAATCATTGGAAAGCTAAATAGCTGTTTTTTCTTATGTGAAAGGTGATGTTACTGATCCATCTTTACCCAGTTCAGAACTAGAATAAATTAGATAAAAAAATTTTATGGTCCTAGGAAATATTTTTAACAGCAAGTTTTTATTATTATTATTATTATTTATTTTTTTTTTTTTGAGACAGAGTCTCACTCTGTTGCCTGGGCTAGAGTGCTGTGACATCAGCAACCTCAAACTCCTGGGCTTAGGTGATCCTTCTGCCTCAGCCTCCCAAGTAGTTGGGACTACAGGCATGTGCCACCATGCCGGGCTAAGTTTTTCTATATGTTTTTAGTTGCCTAATTAATTTCTTTCTATTTTTAGTAGAGATGGGGTCTCGCTCTTGATCAGGCTGGTTTTGAACTCCTGACCTTGAGCGATCTTCCTGCCTCAGCCTCCCAGAGTGCTAGGATTATAGGTGTGAACACACCCGGCCAGCAGTTTTCTATTGAATGCTACAATTAAGAATGCTTTCCAATGTATTTCTGTAGTAACACTTGAGGCTACTTCTGTAATGTTGTTATAAGTGGTTTTGGTAGCTCTATAGAGACAGAGGATTATGGCATGCTTAAGTTCTAATAGTCATTTCTGTAATTTTGTATCTTTCAGATGGATATTAAATTTATAAATAAAATCTATATTAATTGGAACCAAACCCAACAACAGAGCTCTAGATTATCTAGATACATTCAAGATTACGTAAACTTTGCAGTCCCCAATCTTTTTGCCACCAGTGACCAGCTTCCTAGAAGACAGTCCTTCCATACATTGGTGGTGGTGGTGGGGTGGTCCCAGAATGACCCACATGCACCACATGCATTGTGCAGTCAAACCTCTCTACCAATGACAATCTGCATTTGCAGCCGCTCCCCAGCTCCAGCACTGCTATCAGGCACCAGACTCTCACAAGGAGCGTGTAACCGAGATCCCTCATATGCACAATCCACAGTAGGGTTCATGCTCCTATGAGAATCCAGTGCCACTGCCGATTGGGTTGGGGACAGCAGCCTTAGATTATTTCTGTCCAGGTACTCACATGTTCCCTAACACTTTGGAGTTAATTCATTCATCAAATTGTAGAACGTATCTTTATTCAGAGTTTTTCTCCCCTCTGAAAAGCTGTGACAACCACTGAATCTTGTAATCATTGTCTCCTTAGGAAGAGTTGGTAATAACTATTTGTTTAGCTCATTGTTTATAAAACTCATTTTGTAATAGTAAGTTGTATATATACATAATTTTTACAGATAGAGATAATCTAGTCAAAAATACTGTCTATCTTTGTGTTTAAACTGAGGAATGTTTTGAAACTTCTTTTAAAATAACCATGTTTTAAGCAAATATATCTGAGAGAAAGCTAGTTTTCCTTTTGGATTGGAAAAATGGATCTTAGGCTTTCTTTGAGGAAATTTGAACTCAATGATTTAAAATAACTGATTGTGTTTGGTTTGTATTTGGAAGTATGTTTTATTCTTGTTAAACAGTTGGTAGTTTATTGCAGAGTAGCTTTTAGATAGGGGGTTTGTTATCATTTATTGACAAATTTTCATCTTTTAATAGGGACTGTCCTAGGTGGAGGCCAAGCAATCTGGTCTTTGCAATGTTTCCCCTTCAATCAAAGAAACTTTCCTTTTATCTATTTTATGCAAAAGAGATTATTTGAATATTTTATTTAAAAATATGGAGGAATTCTTTACTAAAACTATTTGAATGACACTACTCAAACATAAATTATAGTGCAGAAGATGTGGTTAGTCCTTAGGTCTTGAGAATCATAGTTTTACTAGAGAATATAAAAGAGTTTAAAAAATGATATGGAATCACATTATAGAAATGTCTATATAATAAGCAATAAAATAATTCATCTGTTTTTTTATATTGTTTAATTAGGGTAATTTGAAGAAATAAATTAATTTTTTTTTTTTTTTTTTTTTAGACAGAGTTTCACTGTGTTGCCTGGGCTAGAGTACCATGGCATCAGCCTAGCTCACAGCAACCTCAAACTTCTGGGCTCAAGTAATCTTCCTGCCTCAGCCTCCCGAGTAGCTGGGACTACAGGCATGCACCACCATGCCTGGCTAATTTTTTCTATGCATTGTTAGTTGGCCAATTAATTTCTTTCTATTTTTTTGGTAGAGACGGAGTCTCTCTCTTGCTCAGGCTGGTTTCTAACTCCTGACCTTGAGCGATCTGTCTTCTCCAGCCTCCCGAAGTGCTAGGATTACAGGCGTGAGCCACCACGCCCGGCCAATTTTCTGACACTAATAATTTCTTTTTCTAATTCTGGAATAATATTAAATAAAATTATAAACTAATTATTAGAAACTTTAAAGTGGCATTCTGTGTTATGGTTGATGGTAATCATACTACCGGAGTGAGTGTCTGAGGCAAGAGTCTCAATCAATCAATCGAAGTTTATTAAGCCAGAATTCCAGGGCACGCCCTGGAAAAAATGTAAGTCACAGAGGCATCTATGGCTGTTTTTTCCAAAGAGATTTTCAGGAGGTTTAGTATTTATGAATTTCCTTAAAGGGAGAAAGGCATGTAGGAAGACAGACAGTAAAGTGGTTACATTTTTGTGAGACATTAGTTAATGCCCAGTGTATCTACATTTTTTAATAATATAAGGTGAAGAGTTGGAACTAAAAAAAGGAATAAATGAAAAATCGGTTTTGCAGATGCCTCTGGTTAGGTGGAGGAATGATTGATCCCATCTTGTTCTGCACCAGAGAAGATAAACTTGTAATCTACATTATAGGTGTTGAATCACAGGAAAGATTATAGACCTAGTTATAATTGGCATGTTCTTGTTTATGGGAGAATACATGTTGTGGAAGGTTTAGATGTCAGCAAAGAATTTACTTTGGTATGATTTGTGGGAGCAGTCATCTGGAGATGCCTGAGGCCTTTTGTCTTTGCTTAGAGGGTCTTGCTGATGTATAATGCTTTGACACAAAGTTGTGAAGTAACAGCTATTCATTTGGAAGAGGGTGTTGCTTCACTCAGCCTTCTAGCTTAACTTTCCCTTTGGTATAAGGAGTTTGGGAGTCCTGAGGTTTTTTTTTCCTTTACATACTAAATTAGAATTCATAAATATCAAGTTATTTCTGTGTTTTCTCATCCAGTGGAACATGTTGAAGAATGGAGAGAGACAGCATTCATTTCATAAAATCAACATTTGCTGCTCAGTATGTGCTAGTCATAATGCTAAGTGCTAATAAAATAGCCCCTGTACACATGGAACTTAAAATTCGTGGGCCAGTTTTTATGAATTAATGAACTTCTGTTCTTTTTTTTTTAAGCCTAATTCTGGTGAGCTGGATCCATTATATGTAGTAGAAGTACTTCTACGCTGTAGCAAAGAGAGCTTGAAAAATTCAGCTACTGAGGCTGCAAAACCAGCTAAACCTGACGAGAAAGGGGAGATGCAGGTTTGTACTTTACTTTTCATCTTGTCAACGGAAAAAAGCCAAACTCTGTAAAATAATTTTAAAGAGATTTATTCTGAGCCCAATTTGAGGACCATGACCTGGAGCCACTCCCAAGAGGCCAAAGTGGATTCGATGTGACTGAGTTACAGTTTGGGTTTTATACATTTCAGGGAGACGGGGTTACAGGTAAAGTCCTAAATCAATACATGGGAGGCATGCATTGGTTTGGCCTAGAAAGATGGGATATCTCGAAGGGGGGTGCTTACAGATTATAGATGGGTTTAAAGATTCTTTGTATTGTAATTGGTTAAAGACAGGAAGCTTTTATCTAAAGGCTTGGAATGTTTTAACATAAGGAGCTGTTATCAGAGATAAGCCACCAGACATAGATTTGTTGTATAAATTGAGGACCTGCAGGTTTGTCTTACATACCCTTAGGCCTGTTAATGGGTTACCTCCAAGAAGGGAGGGGGGGCATGATAAGGCATTTCTGACCTCCCTCCTCCTGGCAGACAATTTAATTTTAGGATATTACTTTGGCCACTAGGGGGTCCATTTAGTCAGCCGGTGGGGGTTGAGCCTTAAAATTTTACTTTAGTTCACAATCTTCAGATTTCAGATCTTTTGTGAATTATTTTTAATCACTAGAGTTTCTTTTTTTTTTTTTCATTTCGGCATATTATGGGGGTACAGATTTTAAGGTTTCAATAAATGCCCTTTCCCCCCCTCCCCCCACAAGTCTGAGTTTCCAGCATGACCATCCCCCAGATGGTGCACATCTCATTCATTATGTATGTATATACCCACCCCCCTCCCCCCTGCCCAATACCCTATTACTGTAGTACCTATGTGTCCACTTAGGTGCTGCTCAGTTAATACCAGTTTGCTGGTGAATATATGTGGTGCTTGTTTTTCCATTCTTGGGATACTTCACTTAGTAGTATGGGTTCCAGCTCTAACCAGGAAAATATAAGATGTGCTATATCACCGTTGTTTCTTAGAGCTGAATAGTACTCCATGGTATACATATACCACATTTTATTAATCCATTC
>VSMD01017681.1:0-18556 GCA_008750895.1 Mirza zaza
CCAATTAATTTCTTTCTATTTATAGTAGAGATGGGGTCTCGCTCTTGCTCAGGCTGGTCTCGAACTCCTGAGCTCAAATGATCCGCCCACCTCGGCCTCCCAGAGAGCTAGGATTACAGGCTTGAGCCACCGCGCCCGGCCTAGAGCCATTTTTTTATATGAGAAAAAATACTTGGCTTTTTGTTATACAAAGAAAGAAAGTTGTGAGATATTTGCCTCTGTGTAAGATTCAGAGGCTTGTTTCTGCTTTAAAGTTCAGGTTTATGTCATCACTAAAATATGTGGTAAAAATTATACATTTAAAAAATCTGACATCTTGACTCCTTTGTCATATAAACGCTTCTGTATATGGTACCCCGATTCCTTTAATGAACAAATACTTCATAGTATTCTATGCTGTTTTAAGGCTGTTTTTTCTTAGGTGTAGACATTTCTGATGCTTTCTGACTCTTGGCTATTGCTGAAAGTAAATGTTATATGAGAAACTTCATGAATAAGGACTGAAACTAAATACTGATTTAGTTTCAATAAGTGAAATACTATAATAATTGTTAATGCCATGAGGTGAAATAATTCTTTTTTAAAAATTGTAAACCAACTTCTTCACTATCTTTTCTCCTTGACTTCTAATTATTGCTTCATTGCTCACCTGCCTATCCCTCTTTTAAGGCAAAAAAGGAAGAAATTGCCAAAAGTTAAGGTTCTGGTGTGATTTGATGTTGTTCTCTAAAGGTATAATAACTATAGCTATAAGCATGCAATGACTCAGGGCTCTTTCAGGAAGACCAGTAGGCCCTTCTTAGAAAAGGTCTGTTTGCCTTTTGTTTGATAAGGGCATGAAAGCCCTTCTCCCTGTCTTTCCCCAAGGAATGACTCATGTATTAACTCTAATGAGCATCACCACATCAAAAGAAGAAACCAAGGTCTCTGGGACATACGGCTGAGTTTTTGCCAAGCAAAAGGAATATGCACAGACTGGATAACTTCCTGCCCTTAACTCACTATTTATTAATGTATGTTTCAATGAAAGCCGAGAAGATTCAGTTTAGTTTAAATCTGTTCTGTTGGGCATAAATTTTAAACAATTTATACTAACCTTTTTTTAATAGCTCTCTCCATAAATATGTAGTCCATTTCTCCTTGAATGCCTAAGTCAACTTTACAATCAAAAGTTGCTTAGGTTTAGAGGAGACAGTAACTTATAACTTGGAACATGAACTAATATCACATGGAGTTTATGCTTTTGTTTTGGCTAGTGATTTTATACTTGCACTTTTCCAATATAATCTCATATTCTTGCCGTGTAACCTAGGTAGCACAGGTATTATTGTAATATTATTAGGCTTTTTGTTAAATGAAGAAGATGAGACAGAAGTCAGATTACACCTAGTACATTACCAACAGATTTAGAAAACTGAAACCAACATTAATGCCCAGGTTATTGCTTTTTGACATATTGTACTGCATTTTATAAAGTGGGAGCAGGGATATAACTTGGGACCTTCTTCGTGAAAAGAATATAAACACTAGTTAAACTTGTCAGTGCCCATTTGGAGTCAATAGGTTTATACTTTATCCTTCTAGAAGTATTTGCTGTAGACCATAAAACATAAATTGTTTTCTTACTCTGATGAGAATAGCAGTGATTAAAAAAAAAATTGAGGAGAAGAATTCCTGTGTTTTCAAAAGGGCTTCTAACATCCCCTAAAAGAAAACAAAGGTTTTGCAAGTCATACAGACAACCATTTGTCATCCCCTTTTGTTTATTTATCACCCAGATATTCCTAATGAATCACATTCCAGACGAACCACTGACTGCTTTTGTTCCTTAGTGAAGGAGTGTGGCAAACAAATGTTTTCCCGGTGAATCAGCACAGGATTCTCAACTTTATTACCTTTGCCTTAAACTTTCCAGACAAAACTTATTGGAAATTTTGCCTTTGGGATCTCACTTAACTTCTGTGTATAGATGATGGATTAGGCTATGAATTGACATTACAGATGTTGTACAAACAATTCCAGTCTCTAGGAATGTTTTATCAGTTCTGAAGGAGCCATTTGAAGTGGAAGAATGTATGTCTGTCTCTCTTGTCTGCTCATCTTTCTTACGAATACTCATATTCACACACATATTCTTTACTTTTTTTGTTGTTTTGGTTTTTTTGAGATAGGCTCTTGCCCTGTTGCCCTGGCTAGAGTGCAGTGGCGTCATCATGGCTCACTTCAACCTCAAACTCCTGGGCTCAAGCCATCCTCCTGCCTCAGCCTCCCAAGTGGCTGGGACTACAGGCATATGCCACAGTGCTTGGCTAAGTTTTCTATTTTTTGTAGAGACAAGATCTCTGCTATGTTGCTCAGGCTGGCCTTGAACTCCTGGCGTCAAGCACTCCTCCTGTCTCAGCCTCCCAAAGTGCTAGGATTATTGCTCTCAATGTGATATCATATTCTTTATCTTGGTTGAATAAAGACACTTGGGTAAATCAGGCTCATAATTAATTAATATGATTGATTGGGATTTTTAGTTTTTAAAAGATGTCTCTGTAAGAAAGGGCCCTAAAATAAACCCTAACTCTCTGGTTTTGTAGATTGTGTACTGTATTTCTTTATGAAACATAGACATAGTATAACCTTTTGAGTCCTTTGAATGCTACAAAGTATATAAGGAAGGTATAATTATAATAAATCATCAGCTACTCTAGTATAAATTCAAATAATTTAAAAAGTACAAAATACAGAAAATGGTTTATTTGTTTAAAATGAAACAGCAATATATATACTAGTTTATCACTTTACTAATATAATTTTTCACAGGTTAAAGTAAAAACATATTCATCTGTTCCTTACAAAGACCCTAATTTGTGTTTGTGGCACCAGGACTTATATCTCTGGGTTTATGTAGATACTACATTATTATCACAGTACCACTTAAAAAACTTCTCTACCAGATTAGGGAATTTTTATTTGGTATAATTTTAAGAATGATGATTTTATCTGTTTAGGACAATTTTTTAAAATTCTGACTATTAGAACTAATAGTATATTACTGTTCCTAAAGCATACAATTATCTGTTAATTTTTTTTCAGTCACTAAAACTTCCTTTTTTATACTACTCATGAAAGAATATAAATGTGGAAATGTAACTTTTTAAACTTCTCTAAAAACAGTTTTAAAAAGTTAAAACATCTTTTTCCATAGCAAATACCTACATCTGTTCTTATTAGAAATCTTACTCTTTGATCTAACTGTGGTTTGCTGTCACCCAGATGTACTCTGGCCTCGCCAACTACTATGTGATTTATTCTAGACAAGGCAAAATTACTCCGTTATCAAACTTTGGAAAATATAATGTAATACAGCTCATGAGATTAGATATATGGCACTTTGAAATGAAGCAAAACCAGATGTCTAATATGTCACAAATAGCTGAGCTATCTCGTTGATTTGATTTCATTTTAGAATGAGTGTACCGAGTTACCAAAAATTAAAAGAACCTTTTTTGCTATTTTTCCTTTAAGAAGTAGTCCCTTTATTGATCTTTATCTTTCTACTTGGTACATCCTTTTAAATGTATTGAGACTCTTCTAAAGTCTCAGACTGCATAGCACACAGTCTGTCTTGGCAAATGTTCCATGTGTACTTGAGGAGATATATTTGGCTACTGTTGCATAGGGTTATCTATGTTGTTCAGATCTTCCATGCTCTTATGTCAGTCTACTTGTTTTATCAATTAATGAGAGATAGGTGTTGAAATTTTCAACTGTAATTAGAGATTTGTTTATTTCTCTGTTTAGTTCTGTCAGTTTTTGCTTTATGTATTTTGACACTGTTATTGGGTTCATCCACATTTAGAATTGTTCTGACTTCCTGAGAATTAATCCTTTTACCAATATCAAATGTCCCTGTTCATCTTTGATAATATTATCTGTTCTGTGATCTACTTTATTTATAGCCATTCCATCTTTTTTATGATTATTTTTTAAATGGTTTATCATTTTTCATCTCTTTACTCTTACTTTCCTGGGTCTTGATATTTCAAGTGGGTTTTGTATAGATAGCATGCACTAATCCAGTCTGATAATCTCTGCCTTTTCATTCATGTTTGTCCCATTTGTAATTAATGTAGTTATTAGCATGGTTGGGTTTAAGTCTACCCTTAATTATTTGTCCTGTCTACTCTTTTATTCCTTTTTCCTCTTTTCCGGCCTTCTTTGGACTAAACATTTTTTCAGCATATCATTTTATCTATTGGCTATCTATCTATCTATGATTTGTTATACTTCTTTTAAAATTTTTTAACATTTGCCCTAAGGTTTGCAGTGTGCTCTGTTAACTTATCAGAATGAACTGTTAAGTGTTATTTTATCATTTCATATATAATGTAACAACTTTATAATAGTATTCTTTGTTTTCCTCCTCCCATACTTTATGCTTTTGTTTTTTTTTTTTCTTTTTTGAGACAGAGTCTCGCTTTGTTGCCCAGGTTAGAGTGAGTGCCCTGGCGTCAGCCTGGCTCACAGCTACCTTAAACTCCTGGGCTCAAGCAATCCTTCTGCCTCAGCCTCCCAAGTAGCTGGGACTACAGGCATGCGCCACCATGCCCGGCTAATTTTTTCTATATATTTTTAGTTGGCCAATTAATTTCTTTCTATTTTTCATAAAGACGCGGTCTCGCTCTTGCTCAGGCTGGTTTCAAACTCCTGACCTTGAGCGATCCTCCCGCCTTGGTCTCCCAGAGTGCTAGGATTACAGGCGTGAGCCACAGCACCCGGCCTACTTCTAAATATGTAATAAACCCACAGTTCTTTGTTATAGTTTTTGCTTTAAACAACTAGTTATCCTTTTTTTTTTTTTATTGAGACACAGTCTTGCTCTGTCACCCTGGCTAAAGTGCAGTGGCTCACCGCATCCTCAAACTCCTGGGCTTAAGTCGGTCCTCCTGCCACAGCCTCCCAAGTAGCTGGGACTACTGGCGCACACTACGACACCTGGCTAATTTTTCTCTTTTTTGTAGAGATGGGGTCTCACTCTTGCTCAGGCTGGTCTTGAAATCCTGGCTTCAAGCAATCCTCCCACCTCAGCCTCCCAGAGTAATCCTCACGCTGGGATTACAGGGGTGAGCCACCACACACCCAGCATAGTTATCTTAGATTTTAAAGATTAAAGAGGTGAAAGTTATCTAAAGAGGTTAAAATGAGGGTGAAAAGTCTTCTGTATTTCCAGTGTTTGTCACTCCTTTACGTAGATTCAGGTTTCCATCTGGTATCACTTTCTTCTGTCTGAAAACTTATTTTAGCATGTCTTATGGTATGTATCTGTTGGAACAAATTTTTTGACATTTGATTATCTGAAAATTTTATTTCATCTTTATTTTTAAAATATATTTTCCCTGGGTTCTAGCTTCACAGGTTTGTTGGTTTTTTTCTTTCAGCACCTTAGAGAAGTAATACTATTGTCTCTTGGTTTGCATTATTTCTGATGAAAAGGCTTATCTGTTTTTCCCTGTAGATAGTATGTTATTTTTATCAACTCTGATTCTTTTTAAGATTTTCCTCCTCATTGAGCTACAGCAATGAGATTATGATGTGATTGTGCTGATTTTCAGCAGTTGAATTATATGTTTTATTTTCTTTGTGTTGATCCTGATGGGGGTTTGTTCAGTTTCTTACATCTGTAGGTTGATATTTTTTCATCAAATCTGCAGAATATTTGTCCATTATTTCTTCTAGTATTTTTCTGCATATCCTTTCCCCCTTGCAATTTCAGTCACATTTATATTAGACTAATTGGTATTGTCCTACAGGTCACTGCGATTTCTTTTTTTCCAGGTTTTTCTTTCTGTGATCTTTAGTTTGGATGTTTTCTATTGACCTATCTTCAAATTCTCTAATATTGTCTTCTGGAATGTCTAATCTGCTGATAATCCATCCAGTGAATTTTCTACCTAGATACTATATTTTCAGCACTAGACGCTCCATTTGAATTTTTTAAAATACTTTCCAATTCTTTTTTTGTTGTATTTAAGTTTTCCTTTAAGTCAGAGATCAGCAAACTCTTTCCATAAAGGGCCAGTTAGTAAATATTTTAGGCTTTTTAGGCCATAGGGTCTTTGTTACAGCTAGTCTCACTAGTTGTAACAGTAACTAGTTTATTATAGCACAAAAAGAGCCAGAGTCAATATGTAAATAAATGTATTCTTTCAAACTTTATTTACAAAACAGGTGGTCTACTTGGTTTTGGCCTTACAGGCTGAAGTTTGCTACCTCCTGCTTTAAATTCTTCAATATATTTATAATCACTGCTTTAATGTCCTTGTCTCCTAATTCCATTATCTCTGACATTTTTGGGTCTGTTTCTGTTGACCAGTATTTCTTCTGGATATGAGTCATATTTTCCTACTTCACATATTTAGTAATTTTTTATTTTTTATTGAATGCTGGACATGTGGTATTAAATTGTTCCTTGTAAGGATTTTGTTATCCTCCTTGATAAAACATTGATATTTTTAATTTTTGTTTTGTTTTGGTGGGCAGTTAAGTTACCTGTGAATTGGCTTGATCTTTTTCCTTTTTTTTTTTGAGATAGCTTCTCACTCTGTCACCTGGGCTAGGCTGGAGTGGCATCATCATAGCTTATTATAACCTCAAACTCCTGGGCTCAAGGCATCCTCCTGCCTGCCTCAGCCTCTCAAGTAGCTGGGACTACAGGAGTATGCCATCACACCCTGCTAATTTTTCTAAATTTTTGTAGAGACAGGGTCTTGCTCTTGCAGTTTGCTCAGGCTTATCTCAAACTCCTGACCTAAAGCCATCCTCCTGCCTCGACCTCCCAAAGTACTAGGATTACAGGCATGAGCCACCATGCTCAGCCACAGCTTGATCTTTTTAAGGCTTATTTTAAGCCCTGTTAAGGCGAATCTAGAGTAGCTTTCACTATAGGGCTAATTTAGTTCTACTAAGGCATGACCTTTCTGGGTGTGAATGGTTGAGTCTCTTCTCTCTAGCTGGTTAATCACAACTGTTTCCCAGTCCTGTGTGAACTCTGAGAATTGTTTAGCTTACAGTTCTCCAGTAATTTAGTTGTTTTTACATGGCCTGATGTAGTGTCACCTTAGCATTTTGCAATGCAGCTTTGTATGCCAAAGTGTCAAGCAGACAGACTGGAGATTTCCAGAGTTCTTTCTCTCTTGTAGCTCCCTCTTCGCTGGTATTCTGCTCCACAGATTCCAACTGCCTCAGCCTCCCTGAACCCTGATCTCCTTCTCAACTCAGCAGGAACTCCATGTTTTGCTTGGGCTCTTCCTCCCACCAAATTTTGGCAGACAAAGAATGTGTCTGCAGACAAAAAGCTGGAGTCATCGTATGGTTTCCTCATTTGTATCCTTTCTCTCAGTAATCAGAAGCCCTGTACTGCCTGTGGTACAATGTCTGAAAATAATTGTTCCTTATATTTTGTCCAGTTTTCTAGTTGTTTGCTGTAGGAGTGAAAGTCTGGTATCTATTACTGTATCATGCTCTCAAGCAGAAAACCTTCAGCCACAGGCCAGGATCCCTAGGCAGGATCCCATGAGAGTTGGAACCTGTTTCTCAGTACTTGTATTAATTTTATATTTTATGGTGGTTCTATCCAGTTAGCCTTTTCTGTTCATACTATAGCTGTGTGTGTCTTTGCCTCCTTATTTCTATGTTTAATACTGCTAAAATGTGACTTTCTTATTTGATACATTGTAGTAGCACTTATACTTTTTAGAAAATACACTTAAAAGATTGAATTATGTGTAACTTTTAGAACTTCTAATCAAAATTATTTTTTTAGTTTTTTTCTTTGGATTTTTCATATAAACTTATAATTATTTCATTCAGATTAGTTATGTTTAAGAACCATTAAGCTATCATGTTGAAAAGAACTTGGGAAGTTTCCTATCCGTTAATATAGTTTAAACTAAAATGTCAAGGTATAGGCTGCTAAACAGGGTCTTGACAATGAACAAAGGACAAGAAACTGAGTTGTTAGTGTTCATTTTGTATGGGAATCACCACATCTTCCTCTAAGGCTGAGTAATCATGACTTACTAGTGCGGTTATGGAAAATATACATTGGTTTAGTTGAGTGAATGAACAGACTTCTTTAAAATAAAGAAGTCTCAAATCAGACTTGAGAAAAAATTCTCATCAGATTGTTGAAAATTGCCATTTTAAAAATCACTAAAAATTAAATCTGTGAAGAACTTTTATTATTTTATTGGATAATGTGTTTAATCTGTTGGGATACATTTTTTAATCTGTATTTCTGTGATGAAAGTATAGTTTTTTCCTTCCTGTATATCTCAGAAATGTTGTTATTTTAGCACCTAGGGAAGTTCCATTTTTGTTCACTTAAAATTTATTTCTAGAGTTCAGCTGTAGCCTGTATCTGTAGTCAAAGAGGACAGTTACACTGGGACAGCATAGACAAACTCTTAAATTTTTTTCTTGTTTTTCTTGGCATTTATATGTTCCTCTTGTGTTTTCTGACAGTAAAGGTGGAAATTACTTTTTTTTGTTAATTGCATCTGATAGCTGTAACTATGTGAGGAGAAATATTTCACTTTTTATGCAAGTTATTCTGAATACCACAAGCTTTAAGCTCAGCTTTTTTTGTCGGATCACAAAGTAATTCTTTTTCCCTCAACTGTGAAATCTCTTTTATTATGTGTATACTATTCGAAGAAACACTTAAAGATTTCATGGTTAATCATAGTTTTTGAAAAACTTGAATAATCAAAAGCATTCTTTTAAAAATCTTCTATAATTATTCTAAACTCATGTTAACATTTATGCATTTCTGAATTAAAACCCAAGAAAAAGAGCAACAAAGACTAAAACTTCACATGGATTTTTTTGGTCCAGAAAAAAACCTAATAATTAACTAATTCAGTGCTAAGTGTAGAACTTTATTTTTTGGATTTTATTTTAGCAGAAATTGCCTATTGTATTTAGGAATAAACATAGCTTAGATTTATGAACAACTTTTTTATATTAAAATGAAACAAAAAATTTTGTTATCTTGATAGTAAATAGGATTTCTTTAGTGTTTTTTTTCATCATTACATCTTATGTACTTTGAACCACAAATTCTTTTACCATGTGATCTTAAAAGATTCTTTTGTACATAGACACTACTTACTTTTTGGGGGGACTGACTCATTTATGAAAACCAGTGGAGAAATTTTTAATAGAAACTTTCAGATTCAGAAAGGTCAGATTCACACAATACGGTTAGTAATAAAATCTTGTGTATGTAAGTAATTTTACTCCATTAATAACATATTTTTCTTCCTAACAGCTGATGACTATATGCTAGAGGTCATCTATCAAGGGACTCAGGAATTTATGTTTTAACCAACTCCCTAGTTGACTCTATGAGACACCTCATCTTATGCTTTTGAACCACTGTGTTTAAGACTTTATCACACATCTAAAAATTAATACATTTTAATTTATGTGATTTTTGTTAATTGGTAATATTTCAAAATAAAGGAACAAAGCAACATAAAAATTTCCATAGAAAAAATTAACTTCTCAGTCAGCATTTTTTCAAAATTTAAAAAGAAAAAAAAATGGGAGGCCAAGGCGGGCGGATTGTTCGAGGTCAGGAGTTCGAAACCAGCCTGAGCAAGAGCGAGACCCCCGTCTCTACTATAAATAGAAAGAAATTAATTGGCCAACTAATATATATGGAAAAAATTAGCCAGGCATGGTGGCACATGCCTGTAGTCCCAGCTACTTGGGAGGCTGAGGCAGCAGGATCGCTTGAGCCCAGGAGTTTGAGGTTGCTGTAAGCTAGGCTGACGCCACGGCACTCACTCTAGCCTGGGCAATAAAGTGAGACTCTGTCTCAAAAAAAAAAGAGAGAAGAGAAGAGGAGAGTGGGGAGGGGGAGAGGGAGAGAGAGGAGAGAAAAGATTACTTTAAAAGAAAAACTCACTGATACTGTTTTCACAGTTTTAGTTTTGTTTTAGGATTTCACTGGGAAGGTTAAATGAGGTAGTTATTTCACCAACTCAACTGTTTTTATGTAAGGACAAAAAGTGACAGTCTCAAATTGTGCCTAAAAGAGCAGGGTTTGAGGAAGTGTTTATCACAGAGTTAACATTCTATCAAATTAGAAATATGGATAAATAAAATAACCAGATCAATGGTTGGCCAGGGATTAGGATTGTGGGGAGGGGATTGACTACAAAGGAACACAAGGCATCTTTTCACAGTAATGAAAATGTTCTATATATTGAATAGTTGTTGTTATATGGCTGAATATATTTGTCAGATTCATTGAAATGTAGACCTAAAAAGAGTGACTCTTACTATTTATAAGTCAATAAATCTGAATATTTAAAAAACTCAACCAGGAAGATATCTGGGAAAGGATTATTTTCTCACTTTGCTAACTGTATTTTGAAATAATTTATTTAGACAGAATTTTGTTCCTCAGAAGCTAAGATTTTTCTTATATAGTGATTCATGTACTAGTAAAATAACTTATATATTGATAATTCCTTTTTTAATAATATTTTTCATCAGAGATTTTTTATTTGTTTTATAGGGTCCACATATAGCCTCAGTTACACTTGCTGCTTATGAATGCAATTCAGTTAATTTCCCTGAACCACCCTATCCTGATCAGATTATTTGTCCAGATGAAGAGAGCATTGAAGGAGCCATTTCTTTATGGAGTATAATCTCAAAAGTTAGGATTGAAGCCTGCATGTGGGTAAGATGTGCATTTTCATATTTGTGTAAAACTAACCTCCCCATCTTGATACTATGTTGTACCTTATTGAAGTGGAATCCAAACATATACTTAGTAAATGATTCATGAAGTCACCAGCTATCTACTTCCAAGGCAGAAGAAATCTTCTAGGGCTTCTCCTATTTGTGAATGTGATTCAGAAGAGAAGTGACAATGCCAAATAGAGAACAGCAGGGAAAAGGAGTATAGATGATAGAACTCCAGTTAACCCATGAACAATGGGGGAGTTAAGAGATGCTGACTCCCTATGTAGTCAAAAATCCGTGTAACTCTTGATTCCCCCAAAACTTAACTATTAATAGCCTACTGTTGACCAGAAGCCTTACTGATAACATAAACAGTCAATTAATACGTATTTTGTATTAATACGTTATATGGATTATATACTGTATTCTTACTTGTAAGCTAGAGAAAAGAAAACATTAAAGTCATAAGGAAGAGAAGATATATTTATTCATTAAGGGGAAGTAGATCATCGTAAGGGTCTTCATCCTTGCTGTTTTCACATTGAGTAGGCTGAGGAGGAAGAAGAAGAGAACAGTTTAGTCTTGCTGTCTTAGGGGTGTCAGAGGCAGAAGAAGTGGAGGAGGTAGAAGGAGAGGCAGAATAGTTCAAACCTATGTTGTTTAAGGGTCAACTGTATACTACTTTGTAAAATTTGTTCCAGTGTTTATATACCTGATAAACACTTAGCAAGTGGTTATATATATATAAATATTATATCGGTAAATGTTATATGTCTCACTTCTAGATTAAAATACTGTGTGTTTTCTTAGAGGACTCATTTCATTTTCAGAGTCACTGTGAAGTCAGACATTTCTTGGATAACATCTTTAATGGCAAATGTATTTTAATACACACACAAAGCTTTTTTTTTTTTTTCTATTTGAGACAAGAATCTCACTCTGTCGCTCTGGGTAGAGTGCAGTGGTGTCATCTTAGCTCACCACAACTTCAAACTCCAGGGCTCAAGCTAATAACCTCTTCCCTCAAGCTCCCAAGTAGGGAGCTCACCTACAGGAGCTCGCCACGACGCCTGGCTAATTTTCCTATTTTGTTGTTGAGACAGGGTCTTGCTCTTGCTCAGGCTGGACTCGAACTGCTGACCTTAAGCTATCCTACCTCGGCTTCCAGCCTCCCAGAGTGCTAGGATTACAGATGTGAGCCACTGACCCCAGCTGCTTTTTTTTTTTTTTTTTTCTTGCTGTTTGCTTAAACTCATTCTTGAGTCCTTCATTGAGGAAAAATTTGTATGTTAAAAACTTCTGTTATCGGCCGGGTGCGGTGGCTCACGCCTATAATCCTAGCACTCTGGGAGGCCGAGGTCGGAGGATCGTTTGAGCTCAGGAGTTCGAGACCACCCTGAGCAAGAGCAAGACCCCGTCTCTCCTAAAAATAGAAAAAAATTACTTGGACAGCTAAAAATATATAGAAAAAATTAGCTGGGCATGGTGGTGCACGCTTGTAGTCCCAGCTAATCAGCAGGCTGAAGCAGGAGGATCACTTGAGCCCAGGAGTTGGAGGTTGCTGTGAGCTAGGCTGATGCCACGGCACTCTAGCCTGGGCAACAGAGTGAGACTCTGTCTCAAAAAACAAATAAAATAAAAATTAAAAAAAAATAAAAAAACTTCTGTTATCATTTGAATTTTTTTAAATTCATCATTTGGGTTTGTTATATTCCTATGACTTTTTTTCCCCTAGCAATTTCTAAGGAAATTAGAGATTGTGGAACCAAGCACTTAAAAATCTTAACTCATCAAAATGTACATGAATACCATACCCTCAGAAGAGGCAGAATTTTTAAACATAGTTAAGTGTTAGCAATCACATTTTGCTTTAAAGAATTATAACAGAGCTGGAGCAAGAGCGAAACCCTGTCTCTACAAAAAATAGAAAAATTAGCTGGGCATGGTGGTTCGCCTGTAGTTCCAGCTATTAAGGTGGCTAAGGCAGGAGGATCGCTTGAGCCCAGGAGTTTGAGGTTGCAGTGAGCCATGATGACACCACTGCACTCTAGCCAGGACGACAGAGTGAGACCCTGTCTAAAAAAAAAGGAATTATAAAGGAAATGCCATATGTTCAATTTGTTGACTATGAAAGACAGGAAAAATTGTCATGTTTCCTGTTGCTGTTTTATAAACACTGGAAACACAGATTCATTGTACTAGTTACATATGTTTTATAAATTTGACAACATTAGTCTTTTGATGAAAAATTATTATTAGAGACTTAATTAAGCACAGGAAGTAACAGGACAGCTTGAGTAATTTTCCTCCCTCCCCATTAAAAAGAAAAAAATTATTTTTATAATAACAGAAGACACTTGGAACATGCTAGAAAAGGGATTGTGTATATAAATTCACTTTTCTATTTTTCTTAATATTATTATTTCAAAAATTACTTGTGGGCCAGGTGCAGTGGCTTTTGCCTATAATTCTAGTACTCTGGGAGGCTAAGGTGGATTGCTTGAGGTCAGGAGTTTTGAGACCAGCTTGAGAAAAATCTAGGGCTCCTCCCAGTCTCTACCAAAAATAGAAAAAATTAGCCAGGCTAATTAGCCAAAAAAATTAGCCAGGCACAGGCTTGTAGCCCTAGCTACTTGGGAGGCTGAGGCAGGAGAATGGCTTTAGCCCAGGAATTTAAGGTAGCAGTGGGCTATGATGACACCACTGCACTCTAGCCAGAGCAACAGAATGAGTGTGTCTAAAACATAAATTAAAAAAATTACTGATGTAGGTAGCTGGATGAACACTAATGCCAGCAAAGAAAATACCATCCCAGTTGGCAGTGATAACTAACCTCCTCCAAATTCCCATAGTGTGTATTATCTGTAGTATTTATTAGGCTTGGCTTTATATATGCCTTAAATTAGTTAACTTGGCTAGTATAATGGCTTTCTTCCCCAAATACAAATTTAGGATCTTAAAAAATACAAATTGTACCTTAAATGTGTTGCCCTCATAGCAGTAAGCATTAAGTTTTGCACATATTATAGGAATGTCAGTAAATACTGATTAATTGGTCAAATGTTTGTTTGATTTTCTTGTTTTCTTCTTTGTAACTCTCTCTTGTCATGCAAAAAAAATTAACACATCAGATTATGCTGGTTCTTTTTCACATTTACAAGGACAGTGTTTTCAACAAATGCTGCTGTGACAATTGAATATCCACATGCAAAAGAATGAAGTTGTACCCTTACCTTACACCATATTAAGAATTAACTGGGGCCAGGCGCAGTGGCTCAAGTCTGTAATCCTAGCACTCTGGGAGGCCGAGGCAGGCAGATAGCTCAAGGTCAGGAGTTTGAAACCAACCTAAGCAAGAGCGAGAACCCCGTCTCTATTAAAAATAGAAAGAAATTAATTGGCCAACTAAAAATATATGGAGAAAAAATTAGCTGGTCATGGTGGCACTTGCCTAGTCCCAGCTACTAGGGAGGCTGAGGCAGGAGGATCACTTGAGCCCAGGAGTTTGAGGTTGCTGTGAGCTAGGCTGACGCCATGGCACTCTAGCCCAGGCAACACAGTGAGACTGTCTCAAAAAATAAAATAAAATAAATAAAATAATAAAATTTAACTCAAAATGCACCAAAGGTCTAAAGAGTTAAACATATAAAACTCTTAGAAGAAAATATAGAGACAAATCTGCCTCATGTTGGATTTGGCAATGATTTTATATATAACAACAAAACCACTAGAAACAAAAGAAAAAAATAGATGAATTGAACTTATTAAAAACTCCTGTGCAGGTTGGGCATGGTGGCTCACACCTGTAATCCTAGCACTCTGGGAGGCCGAGGCGGGTGGATAACTCAAGGTCAGGAGTTTGATACCAGCCTGAGCAAGAGCAAGGCCCCGTCTCTACTAAAAATAGAAAGAAATTAATTGGCCAACTAAAAATATATGGAAAAAATTACCCTGGCATGGTGGCACGTGCCTGTAGTCCTAGCTATTCGGGAGGCTGAGGCAGTAGTAGGATCACTCGGAGCCCCAGAGTTTGAGGTTGCTGTGAGCTAGGTTGATGCCACGGCACTCTAGCCTGGGCAACAGAGTGAGACTCTTGACTCAAAACAAACAAACAAACAAACAAAAACCTCTTGTACATCTATGGTCAACATTCACCTCAAAGAGACCATATTATCCTCATCACACTGGGAGTATCACACCAGTATGTCTGTCATACCTCGAATTGAGCCTTAATCATTATGGTTCTGAGAGAAAGAAAGAGGAAAAAAAAAACCTCTTGTACATCTAAGGACACTGTTAAGAGAGTGTAAAGACAGCCTACAAAATGGGAGAAAATGTTTATTAATTATAGATCTGCTAAGGGTTTTTTTTTTTTGAGACAGAGTTTCACTTTATTGCCCAGGCTAGAGTGAGTGCCATGGCGTCAGCTTAGCTCACAGCAACCTCAAACTCCTGGGCTCAAGCAATCCTGCTGCCTCAGCCTCCCTAGTAGCTGGGACTACAGGCATGTGCCACCATGCCCGGCTAATTTTTTCTATATATATTTTAGTTGGCCAATTAATTTCTTTCTTTTTATGGTAGAGATGGGGTCTCGCTCTTGCTCAGGCTGGTCTCGAAGAACTCCTGAGCTCAAAGGATCCGCCCACCTCGGCCTCCCAGAGAGCTAGGATTACAGGCTTGAGCCACCGCGCCCGGCCTGCTAAGGGTTTAATATTGAAAATATTAAAGAATTCTTACAAGCCAGCAACAAAAAGAAAACTCTATTTGAGTAGACATTTTTCCAAAGAAGATATACAAGTGGCCAAAAGGCATATTAAAACATGCTTGACAGCCTTAATTATTAGAAAAATGCAAAGCCAGACTGCAAGGACATACCCCTTCACATCCATTAGGATAGCTATTATATTTTTTATTAAGTGGAAAATAAATGTTGGTGAGGATGTGGAGAAATTGGAACCCTTATGGTGACAATTAAAAGTTGTTCAGCTGCTGTGGAAAACAGATTGGCAGTTCCTCAAAAAGTTAAACGTAGAATTGCCATATGGCTCTCTTCCAGTTCAACTCCTACCTGAAAGAAATGAAAACAGGGAGTCAAACAGATATTTGTACTTCACTATTTAGCAGCATTATTCAAAGTAGCAAAAAAGTGAAAACTTAGTGCTACTCAGTAGATGAATGGATAAACAAAATGTGGTGTGTACATGCAGTGGAATATTATTCAGCCATGAAGAAGGATGAAGTTCTTTCTGATAAATGCTACAATTTGGATGAACATTGAAGACATTATGTTAAGTGAAATAAGCCAGACATAGAGAAATATTGTGTGGTTTCACTTAATGAACTATCTAAAACAGGGGTCCTCAAACTTTTTAAACAGGGGGCCAGTACACTGTCCCTCAGACCGTTGGAAGGCCGGACTATAGTTTAAAAAAAACTGTGAACAAATTCCTATGCACACTGCACATATCTTATTTTGAAGTAAAAACACCAACGGGCAAAAACACCTGTATGTGGTCTGCGGGCCGTAGTTTGAGGATGCCTGATCTAGAAGAAGCAAGATCATAGAGACAAAAGTAAATTAGAGGGATTCCGCGCCCGCCATGGCCGACAAAATGGACATGTCTCTGGACGACATCATTAAAATGAACCGGAGCCAGCGAGGCGGTCGCGGCGGGGGCCGGGGCCGCGGTCGGGCCGGCTCCCAGGGCGGTGGTGGCGGCGGCGGCGGAGCGCAGGCCCGCGCGAGTGAATCGAGGCTGCGGGGCCATCCGGAACCGGCCGGCCATCGCCCGCGGTGCGGCCGGCGGCGGCGGCGGCAGAAACCGACCGACCGGCGCCCTACAGCAGGCCAAAACTACTTCCTGACAAGTGGCAGCACGATCTTTTTGACAGCGGCTTGGGGGTGGTGCCGGTGTGGAGACGGGTGGGAAACCGTTGGTATCGAATCTGGATTTTGGCGTCTCAGATGCTGATATTCAGGAGCTCTTTGCCGAGTTCGGAACGCTGAAGAAGGCAGCTGTGCACTACGATCGCTCTGGCCGCAGTTTAGGAACGGCAGATGTGCACTTTGAACGGAAGGCAGACGCCTTGAAGGCAATGAAACAGTACAACGGTGTCCCTTTGGATGGCCGCCCTATGAATATTCAGCTTGTTACATCACAGATTGATACACAGCGGAGACCTGCGCAGAGTGTAAACAGAGGCGGCACGACTAGAAACCGTGGCTCTGGAGGTTTTGGTGGTGGCGGCACCCGGGGAAGAGGCAGAGGCACGGGCAGAAACTCCAAGCAGCAACTTTCTGCAGAGGAGTTGGATGCCCAGCCGGACGCCTATAATGCAAGAATGGACACCAGTTAAACAGACCCACAAATCCACGTGTGGACCAGGACCCAGACGTCTCGTCGCGCTCCCTGGTCGGGGGTGGGGTGGGCGGCTGGGGCTGTGTGGCCGATGATGGATTTGTTTCTTTTGTGTTTTAAAAATAGGATTTAAAAACTCATGTAAAGGTTTTCTTTCTTTTTTTCTTTTTTTTTTTTTTTTTAATTCTGAAGCAGACCTGTTTTGTACCGAGTTATTTTTGGGATAAATTTTACTGGTTGCTGTTGTGGAGAAGGTGGTGTTTTCACCTTTTCCATAATAAAATAGAAATGTGTGTAGAAAAAAAAAAAAGTAAATTAGAGGTTAGGGGGTATGAGAAGTGAGAAGTTAATGCTTAATGAGTACAAAGTTTCTATTTGTATGATGAAAAATATTGCCAATAGTGATGATTGCACAACTATGAATGCAGTTAATGCCAATGAATTCTACAATAATGGTACACAATCATAAAAAGTCAGTAGTATCTGAAGTTGGGAAAACCTAATCATGGTGGCCATGATTCTCATAGTTTTCCCTTTCACAGTTTTCATTCTGTGTCCACATTTCTTTTTGTCCCCAGGTGTCTTGCTTGATTATAAAAGGTATCTTGTTTAAAATTTTTATCTAATTTGTACTTTGCAAATTAAAATATCTTTTCAGACTTCACTATCCTAAATATATTGAATCAGTAAAGTTATTAACATACCTAGTACTTCCAATTACAAGGTAAAGAATCTCAACCTCAGTTTCAATTTGTTCTTATAGGCCTTTATAGCACGTAAATTGCTCTAAAGGATAATCTATCTAAGGATAATGTGGAGTAAAGGGAGATGGTGGTGAGGGTGGCATTGGCAGGAGGGCAGAAGAGAAAATAGCATATGTGATCACTTTAAGATAGAAAGTATCACCTTTTAAGGCTATTTATGTAGCCTTAGCTGTTAGTTAATTATTACTGTTAGTTCATGTATTATTATTGTGGTGTTGGTAGTGGTAGTAGTAAAATATACATAACATAAAGTTCACCATTTTAATCATTTTTAAGTGCAGAATTCAGTGGTGTTAAGTACATTCACAATGTTGTGTAACCATCACCAGTATCCATTTCCAGAACTTTTTGTCATCCCAAACAGAAAATCTGTATCCATTAAACAGTGACTTCTCATTCCCTCTTCTTCCCCACCTGGTAACCTGTATTCTTTTCTCCTTTCTGCCTCTGTGGAGTTATTCAGAATTTGTCATTTAGTGTCTAGATGGCTCCTTCCTTCCTTCCTTCCTTCCTTCCTTCCTTCCTTCCTTCCTTCCTTCCTTCCTTCCTTCCTTCCCTCCTCCCTCCCTCCCTTTCCTTCCTGTTTCTTTCCTTTCTTCCCTTCCTCCCTCTCTCTCCATTCCTTCCTTTTTCTTTCTTTTCTTTTTCTTCTTCTTTTTTTTTTGGACATGGTCTTGCTCT
>VSMD01017685.1:0-40453 GCA_008750895.1 Mirza zaza
CCTAGCTCTCTGGGAGGCCGAGGTGGGCGGATCGTTTGAGCTCAGGAGTTCGAGACCAGCCTGAGCAAGAGCGAGACCCCATCTCTACTATAAATAGAAAGAAATTAATTGGCCAACTAATATATATAGAAAAAATCAGCCGGGCATGGTGGCACATGCCTGTAGTCCCAGCTACTCGGGAGGCTGAGGCAGCAGGATTGCTCGAGCCCAGGAGTTTGAGGTTGCTGTGAGCTAGGCTGACACCATGGCACTCACTCTAGCCTGGGCAATGAAGTGAGACTCTGTCTCAAAAAAAAAAAAAAAAAAAAAAAAAAAGAAAAAACTTGAGTTTTTGCTTGATTTAAAAAGCCATTGTCTTTTTATGATGTCATGCTACTTCCCAAGTTAAATAAGAAAATTCATCCCCACGTGAATAAAATCAACCTTCAGCCTTGTTAACAAAAATTTTCTGGCCAGTTCATCTGGCCAGTAGGTCATACTGAGGAAAAAGATAAAAGGCCTTCATAATGCTTTGTACACAGTAAGCACTCAATAGCTAATTATTTATTTTATACTCAGTTAACAGTCTTCTTTTAATAGGTCTTGATTGTTTGAGATTTTTAAAAAATATACTGGGAGAATACGAGTTTCCATTATGTAGAAAATTAATATTATCTATCTTTTTTCAAATTAAATTATTCCAAAGTCATTCCCAGAGAAAATTGTTTCATTCACATTCCAAATACAGAAATAATATTTAAAAAATTTTCTGATTTAAAATTCTTTCGGTATGCTATCATCATCATATCTCACAACTCTATCAATTCAGATTACTTATGATTCAGAAATATTTTATCATTGTACTGAAAATCGATATGAAACCCTATTATCTTAAATTTGTATAGCACTAAACTATATTTCAATGGTCAACATCTTAAATTCAGAACCTGATAATAGTTTCCACTTTGTAAACAGAAAAAGTAGTTTTGAAATCCTAGGAAACATACCGACATAGCCCAACATGCTTTTCCCACAAGATGTCACTATGGTACCTATGAAATACAGTCATAGATGTATTTATCTGTCTGTGACCCTATTTTTTAAAAAAATTGATAAAAAGGATTCACATATAGGCACACGATCCTGAAATTAAAACCACTTATGAAATATGTGAATTTATAGATATTCAATGTATCTATATGACACCAAATATTTATTTAGATATATATTGAAATCTTAATTATATGCAATCAAAGGGAAGTATAAAACTGGCGATCTAAGAATATTTGTAGAGCTGTACTAGAAATTCTCCATTCTTAAAGAAATACCCTAAAGGTACATGGCAGGTCCCTTATAGTGGGACTCATCTCATCAAGTGTGTGACATACTCCTGGGAGGTTACAGATTGAGTCTATATATTTAATGTGCATGTGTGATGATTAAAGGATGAATACTGAGTGCTTTATGATTGATGAACAACTAGCAAATTTGTCTGTCTTTTCCTTCTGTTTTAAGTGAGCCTGAAGTTAAGACCCAAGAAGTCAGAGCAGAGTTCAAAATCTAGCTCAGCCACCTGTATAACCTCTGGCAAGGTAACTAACCTCCCTGAGTCTGCTTTCTGGCTTGTAAAATGGGTACAGTAATTTCTGTCTCATTGCAGTTGCTGGGAGAGTATATTGAAACAATGCACGTAAAATAGCCAACACAGAATTTGTTAATTTATTATTAATTCCAAGAAGGAAATGTTAATTAGAATCACATTTTATGCTTTGATCACAGGCCTGGGCATGTGACATGTCTGAGTTTGGTTCACAGATATGGAATTCTTGGGTAATATAATTCAAGCACATATAAAAATTTAAATACTTGCCATAAATGGTATGATGTAATGACCTGCAATCAAGGTTTTGTTTGGTAAACTCAACTCTTTGAAGAGAAAACAGAGGTTTGGCTTTGTTTGTGGAACAATTTTCTTCTGCTGGTGACTGTAACTGAAATTTGACTTAAGTCTGGCAGCTGCACATAGTTAAACATCATTTGGCCAATTGTTAGGCAAACTGTGGGATTTCCTCTCATCTCTCGTGTTAATCCTTGCATGTTGCATTGTATTATTCTCCTATTTTTAAGCCTTCAATGGCTTCCCAAGGCTCTGAGGATAAAGTACAAATATGGCAGACATCTGCAGCTTGCCCAGTTAGTCTAATCAGCCTCAGATGTCATAGCTGGGATGTTCTGACCACCAGCTCATCAGCCACACTTTACAAATGAGGAGTCTGAATGCCAGGAGCCTGAAATATCCACCCAAAGTAGTGCTGCTCCTAAAGGACAGACCTAAGACTAGAACCCAGGTGTCCTCACTTATTGGCACCTGGTCTGGATGAGGAAGACTCCTTAATCCCAGAAGAGCCAGGATTCTTTTCTTTGACCCAAGTGCTTTTAAAGTCTTAAACTAGGTTGGGACAATGTCCCCATTGTACTGCAGAGTACTTGCTCATCCTAAGCAGTCAACTTTTACCAAGCAGTAAGATGTTTCAAAGGTCATAAGAAATCTATCTTTTTGTTTGATATGTCTCATTAAAATTTTTTTTTCCTGTATTTTTTTTTTTTTTGATGGGACAACTAAGTAAAATAATACAGTATTGCTAATCATTTCTACAAAGTGCATTGGCCTGTGGGCCACCCTGAGTCCTGTTCGCAGGCAGATGGGCATTCTGAGCTGCACTAGAAGCAGCAGGGGTGTGTTGCAGTAGACCTTTGCTACTCAAAAGTGTGGCCTACAGGCCAGCAGCATCCATTTTGCCTGGGAGCTTGTTTGAAATGCAAAATCTCAGGACTCACCCAGACTTCTTAAATTGGAATCTGCATTTCAACAAGATTCCCAAGTGATTTGTGCAGACACTAAAAGTGTGAGGAGCACCATTTTGAACACAGTATGAAAGAGCCTCATGAAAGCAGTCTCCTTCCTGAAGCTTTGGCTGGGTTTGCCCAAGGGAAAAGCATGTGAAATCCTTGGCACAGTTACTGACACTAATCTCCAGAAATGATGGTTTCTTGTTCCTTTCTTGGAAATATATTGATTATCGCTTGCTTGACAAGGAATTAATTTTAAGAAACTGGAAAAAATGTTTCACTTCAATGTTTAAAATGATAAAAGAAACATAGATCCATTGAAGCAAATTTGGATGTAGGTAGAACGAAAAAAATAAACTGTCAATATAGAGTGACAGCCACTGCTCTTACTATCTTGGTGCATTGCCTTCCAATTACACAAGCACATGCACAAACGTATGTTTATTTAATATTTTGAATGAATAATACCTTAACATGGATCAAAAAATATAAAAAGGTATGAAGATTTTTGCCAATTTCTGTACCCCATCTGATCAGTTCTACCCCTCAACTCTAATAGATAACTATTAATTATTTTTTTGTGTATCCTTCTGGAGATATTTTTATGCATTATGAAGGAAATGTGAATATGTATACTTTTACCATTTAACACAAATGATAGCTTTATTCTGCACAGTTTTGCACCTTCCACATATGTTTTTACAACTATTAAAAGGTCTGAAGTTATGATATGTTTTGTAAATTGCTTTTTCACTTTCTTATTTTACCGTAAATATTTCCTGTGTTTTCACAGCATTTTCATAAATGTCACTTGAAATGACCACACAATATTTCATTGTGCATATTTACAATAATGTACTTAACCAGTAGTGGTTACTTTCACACATTTTGGCCCTTTCATATTTCTGTTTTTCAGTTACAGATGCTGTTCTCACGAAACCCTTTGTGTATAGAATTACTATCGCCCAGTGGGTACCGAGTGGAGTTTAGATAGAAATGGTCAACGCATGCTGCTAAGATCCCAGAACAGACCATATTCTTTCTCCTCCTCATGATTGTTCAATTCTTTTTTAATTCTGTGGAATACACTGTAACCTACTAATATAATCTCCTTTTTTTTTCTTTAAAATATAAAGAGGCATTTATAGCGTGCAACCAATAAGGCTTAATTAACTACGTAAAACAATGAGAAAGAGAGAAAGAGAAGATGACACTTCCATCCAGATGTTATTAATTCCACATATGGTGGAAAAGAAATCAGATCACCTAATGAGGCAAGTAGAAGTGAAAAACTACAGCAACAACAGAAACACCAACACTGAGAAAATGCCAGAGGGGTATCCAAGGGAAATGAACACCAAAGAGGAGTCAGTTCTTATAACAGGAGAAAAATGATTGGAAAAAGAAAAGCATTCCATTGAAAAGGAGTTTTAAAGACTGGAGGACTCCAACAGCTGAGGAAACTCAAGTTTGCAGGGAGAAGCGCAGGGTTTGCCTTCCGTTTCTGAAGCAACAGGCTCTTGAAAGAATCAAACAAACAGTTCTTGATCACAAACTTTGCAAGACTTAACTACAGGCAAATTCAAGAGCAGGAAGCAGCCGTGCACTGTAGCATAAGGAGATGGGAATTGGGTTTGGTTAGGGTTGCATAAATACGTAGAGAAAATCATGACTTTGGAACTGTTGGGGAATGAATGCCCATTCTTGAGGTAGAGTTGGTGAACATAGTGAGAGTCAGTGAATTTTCCTTTCAAGAGGATGGTGGAGTCACTGTCCTCCAATCCAGTCCAATATTAAATTCACCGTGGGGAGTCAGTCAGCCAAAGGTGAAAGGAAAATTGAAGCCTTGATTATTTGTGATTGAGTCCACATGAAAGGGGGCTTCAGAAAAGAGCTGGGGATTGGAGGTGCAATATGGTCTGGAAACCTGCAAATCTCATGCTGGAATTTGATCCCCAGTGTTGAATGTGGGGTCTGGAGGACGTGTTGGAGTCATGGGGGCCGATCCCTCATGAATGGCTTTGTGCCCTCCCTGTGATCACGGGTGCGTTCTTGCTGTATTAGTTCACATGAGAGCTGGTTGTTCAAAGGAGCCTGGCATCCCCTCCTCTCCTCTTGCTCCTGCTCTAACCAGGTGACACACCTGCTCCCCCTTCATCTTCCACCTTGATTGGAAACTCCCCGAAGTCCTCACCAGAAGCAGGTGCTGGCATGATGCTTCTTGTATAGTCTGCAGAACCGTGAGCCAAATAACCCTCTTTTCTTTATAAATTACCCAGTGTCAGGAATTTCCTTTACAGCAACACAAGTGAATGAACATAAGGATATATATGTATGTCCATTAACACTAACTAGCATGCTGCAATCTCAGAACTGGTAGGACGCAATCATAAAGAAATGTAACTGTGCCCTCTCGCTCTCTCACAGGGTCCACAGGAAATCTGCAGCTTTGACCCATTGTGAGTGGGAGTTCACTTACTCTCAAAATATTTCCAGAGGCTTCACTGCCATAGGTCATCCAATCAGCATCGCAGTCCTTAGATTTCTCAGCCTTTACTAAGATACCAAGATACTGTGTCCATCAAACTTTAGAAGACACATTGTTAGTCCCAGAAGCCATTCTTTACTGGGCTTCAGGGAAAGAAATAGCACCCCATTCCTGCCATGGGTAGATTAAAGTTTCTCAGAATCTTTTCTCAGCCCCTATTCCAACTCTTGGCCATTCCCAACTCCTTTATTGGAGGTATGTGATTAGCTATGAGGTGTAAACCTGGTTCTTGGCCACTTGTTTCACAACTCATACTTTGGTGGTCTTGCACCAATACTTTTGTATGTGGGTGTGATCAAAGTACAGTTAAATTTCAGTTATTTTTGAGAATTGATAGGCACATACATATTTAATTAGTTCACGTTCAAATGAGCAGTTGTTTTAATATAGTTGCTTTTTAGTACCTAAAATACTGAGAAACTTGTGTAATATGTTGTTTCAGGAAAAATACTAGCCTGGAAGTGTTTTGAATTTCCTCAAATTTTGTTTTTATGCCAAAGGATTTGTATGTGCTTGGAGATTTAAACTTTCAGCTTGGAATTGTATTTTTTTTTCCCAGAGAAAAACATCCATATTGTTTTCTAGAGGAATAAGGAAATGAAATGCCATGACTGAGAGAACAATTTAGGTTGAAGATTTTGTATGTATGTGTGCTTTGTCGTATGTCTATGAGATAAATCTATGTGGGAAAATGTCATTTTGGGATTACCTTTTTATGTTATGAAAAAGTGGAAAGGAGAAGGATGAGTAATTGACCCTTGCCATTTTCAGTTTCCACTGCTTTCTCCTGCAAGCAGATAAAGTGCATAAATACTAAAGGCAAACACTAAAGCTGCTTCTTGGCGGATGCGGATTATATTCTAATGGGACACATTCAAAGAACATCCCCCAAATCACTCACTTATTCTGCATCCCCTAAGCATGTCTTGGTTGCGGTTCTACAACATGATCACGTGCAGGTTTACACAGCTCTCTGTAATTGCTCTTTTGGTGTTTCAGCCCTGGGTGAACCACACGTTCAGTAAAGCTCCTATACAATTCAGCTTGAGCAAATTTGTAAATTAAGGTTGGAGTATTACTTGTCTAACATAAAATGACTCTTTAGTTTACAGAGTTATCATACATTTCCACTGATGCTATTAATAAATATTCATCAGTATAGTTTTAAAAATTAAATATACACAACATTGATCCAAACACACATTTTTTAGCAGCATAGAGTTTCCACAGAGGATGCCAGTGGTGGATGACAGCATTAATTTACCCCAAGTATCTATGGGCAGTGCAGGAGGCAAGAAAGGGAGAACATAAAGAGATTTATTTCTAAACAAATATAAGACTAGCCTCATCTTCGAGGATTAAAAGTAGCCAGGAGGAACTGTAGGGGTCTCACATGAGCAGGCGGGTAGATATGAGTCAAAAATGTTTGCTTATTAGTGTTATTATTCTTTCACTCCTCCCACATGTGAGTGGGAAAGAGGGACTGGGGATATTTAGGACATGTATCTAAAGGATTTTCTTTTCCTTTGGGTCTTGTTTCTCCACCAGAATCACTTATTTTTAAAAACACATCCAGATCTTGGAGCGTGGTTAGGCTCTATAGAAATAAGTTATAGAGAAAATATGGCATCACATAAATAAATAAGCAGGATGGGACCAGCACATGGGATCCCAGAAGAACAAGCCATGTCTTACCGTAGCATGAAAAGTGGGAGAAAGAGTCAATGCTCCTTTAGGCTTCTGGAAGACAGTGACAATATCCTATTTGGCTTTTTAATCCCCACAAGGGGCCATTCAATAAACTTTCCTTAATAAAAGAATGACAGAATCAGAGGGCACACAGCAGACAGTCTGATAAGATGCCAGGCCCTGCCTCTGATGTGTAGCATTGATGTCTCAGAATATAAACTCTTGGAGGGCCGAGCCCACCTTCATTCCTTTCTAGCACATCCCTCCCCTCCTGTCTCTGCCCTTCCCCGCACCTTCCAATCCTTAGGAGGGATTGTATACCCACTCGGAGGCTGATAAATGATTGTTCAACATGATCACATTAGAGTCATTTATTTGTAACTATTATAAATGCCTGAGAAATGTTGTTGGGACCATTTTACTTTTGAATTTTAAAAATTACATAAGACATGTATATTCAATTTAGAAAAGAGTAGAAAATAGATAAGTTTAAGAAGAAGAAAATCATTCACTATGGCACTAATTAGAGATAGCAAGATAGATATCTCTTTGTACCGAAATGGGATCACACTGTACATATTGTTCGTGTCTTGTTTTTTCCCATTGTGACAAACCACAAACATCTTTTTTGTGGCTTGATTTTAGAAGTGCTCTATTAAAGTAATGTCTTCCTCATATGCTCTAACGAAGATTAATCAGCTACAGATTTAATTAAAAATATAAAATTGGTAGCTTCTTCCCTGCTTCTAACGAATCACTACCATTTATTATACCTCCAGGATCCAGCAAACTGTGTCAGTTTTGCACGTGAAATAGAAAAGAAACGGGTTCACCTAAAGAAGTAAATTGAGTTTTAAAATCCAGCTAAAAGCACATGGAAGAGTAACAAAACCACAGGGAAAGCTGAGCTTCAGCAGCAAGAGAGGAACACATGGAGGAAGAGAGTATGGCCCAGCTCCTGGTAAAGGTGCAGAAAGTTCCCAAGGGAGAAAGGTCAGGAGTGGGGAAGCAGCTCCTCTGAACAGCAGCATTCATCTAAGGAGATTATTTGGGTTTCAAGAAGTTTGTGACTGTCATTCAAATGCCACTCAAAATCAGAACCATGCCAGTATAAGTTTATAAACCCAGAAATGGGGGTTGTCCAGGAGAGGGCTGGACATTGTAGAGCCCTGTAGAGCTAGAGGTGAAGATATTTTCCAGGGACACCCCCCTGCATGAACTTTGTTTTCTGCCTCCAACCCAGCAAGGGTGTGGTCTTATTGGTGGGACTTTGGTTCAATAAATAGAGAACCTAATTTTTTGTAAGTGTATATTTTAGTTTTTTTTTTTTTAGTGTATTCACAAGGTTATGCAACCATCACCACTATTCTAATTTCAGAACATTTTCATTGCTCCAAAAAGAAGCTCTGTACTCAATAGCAGTCACTCTATTCCTCTCTCTCCCCAACGGAGGCAACTAGTAATCTATGGATTTGTCTATTCTGGACATTTCATATAAATGAACTCATATAGCGCATGGTCTTTTGTGACAGACTTTCATGCTTTTAAGGTTCCTCCATGTTATAGCATGTATCAGTGCTTCATTCTTTTTCATGGAGAAGTAATGTATGAATATATCAAATTTTGTTTATCCATTCATCAGCTGATGGACATTTGAGTTGATTCCACGTTTTGGCTATTATGGTTCATGCTTCTGTGCACATTTGTGCTCACATTTTTATGTGAACATATATTTTCAGTTCTCTTGGAGAATCTGTTGCATTTGAGTATCTCTTTAATCAAAGATGCATGAATTTGGGAACTCTATTTTCTGCTCCATTTTTCTATAAACCTAAGACTGCTCTAAAATAAAGTCTATTAATTAATTTTAAAAATGCAGGTATTTTTAGTTTTTAGTATAAATGGTAGTTTAAGCCTGCTTGTGAAAGGACAGTGGCATACCTAGAATCTGGCTGTTTTCTCAATGCTGATCAGAATGACCAGCAGCCCCGTGGAGAAGCCAGGCATGAGAAAAAGCCAGGCCAGGAAATATTGCATTTGCCCCAGGCCTGTGTGGCACCTGGCGTTCATTAGGTTCTTATCCTTGGCTAAATAACATGGAACATTCAATAGGCATAGGAGAATGTGTGGTCTCTTCCCCCTTATGGTAACCTGGAATGCTATAGGTAACATTCTTTCCTTTACAATATTAAAAATTATAAAATAATACAGACTGATTTGAAGAAATTAAGAAACAGATGAGCATAAGGGAGAAATTAAGTTATTTTCAGATAAATTACATATAACATTTTTTTTTCAGAACATGAAATCATACAGTACAGCTTGTGTTCTGTTTTTTTTTTTCTCATCAGTGAACTATGAATATATTTCAGAGGCATCCATTTAGAAGTATCTACTAATATGGCATTGTTTCTTCCTTATGTTCTGCTCCCTCCCAACCAAAAAAAATTATATATAGAGAGAACTATTCTCTTTCTATTCCAATGGAGGCATTTCTATTTACTTCATTCTGGGAGCAAACAGTGTTAACCATATGTGAGGCAGAGAAGAATGGATCTAACCTAAAAAGACATACTGACACTTGAAATAATAGTGGATCTGTCTGGAAATGGTAGGGAAGTTCAAGAGGAAGTGGGAAACCAGGAAGAGAGTTTGGTTTTGTTATAGAATGAAGAGAGACAGAAAAAAAAAAAAAGCCAGGGGTTTCATTCTGGTGAGAGGTTACTGGGAGCCTGGGAATTTTGAAAGCTGAAACAAGGGAAACTTAGAGGAGAGACTTATTATAAGGAATTCCCAGGCCCCACTGCCATCAGCACCCAGGCACCGGCCATGCCAGCAACCTGACGTTAATGGACACTTGTTGGCAATGACATGTTCAACAGATCATTTATTTGTGATCATGATTATTACCAGGTGTTATGTGCTGTTTCACAAGCAATATTTTACCTCCAAAATTTAAAAATCATTCATAATACATTTTCATTTGAGGTAATTAGAACATGTAGATAATCAAAATGATAATAAATGCCATTCATTTTGTCTCTTCATTTAAGGAAGTGTGAAAATATCTCTTTTTATAAAAATGAAGTGATACGTTCTTACTATTTGTGTCCTGGCTTTTCTCCTATTAATAATCTATGAATATCTTTTTGGTTGCATGATTTTGGGGATGTGCTCTATCAGTTTGGCAATGTCTCTCCTTACTTTCAATCCTAGCCACAGATAATTAGATTGAAATGTTGTCTGAATAGAGTAAGAAAGTATGTTTCCCCTTCATGTCTCTGGTCAGCGACACCATTTGATGTATTTTCAAGATCCAGTAAAGAGCACTGGTTCCATATAGTTAAAGAAAGAATGGGACTATCTAAAGGGCCATGTGGAGGCCAGGAGAAACTAAACGAACAGCTGTGTTTGTGGGGAACTATAGAAGAATATTCTAGAATTAGAACACTGAAACAGGGGTGGGGAATAGACCTTGCTGCCCTGTTAGAAAGGAGACATAAAAAGGAAACAGGGGGTTTTTGTTTAGTGGTTAAAGTTATTGAAGCCCAGGGAAGTTTTACAAATGAGAAGCAAGGTATTTCAGACGAGGACATGGGGAAGGGTCATCACATTATTCTTTCCCTCAGTCCTCACCGCACTGGGTATAGATAATGCTGCTCATTTCCTGCTTCCTAAGCACTATGAAAATAGCCATATATTTAATAAGGTTATTTATAAATAACCAGTGTCACTTGATAGCCAGGGTGCTATCAAGTTCACTTTCAAAGACACGATTTTAGCTTAAACTACTGTCACCTTCTCCTTGCCCCTTTTTCCTGAAGCAGGTCACAGACCCTAGAAAGATCTTTCTCTGACCTTTCCTTTCTTGCCATGGTTGGGATATGGTTTGTTTGCCCCCACCACATCTCATGTTGAAATTCAATCCTCAGTGAGGGGGGGTCTAGTGGGAGGCGTTTGGATAGTGGGGGCAGATCCTTCCTCAGTGGCTTGGTGCCCTTCTGGTGGCAGAGAGTGAGTTCTCATTCTTGTGGGGAATGGATTTTCTCCAGTGAGAGTGGGTTGTTATAAAGCTAGGACACCCCTCAGGTTTGCTCTCTCTTCACATGTGCCTGCTCCCCCTTAGATGTGCTTAGCCATGTCTCTATCCAGCACAAAAGTCCTCACCAGGAGCCGAGCAGATGCTTGTCCCATGCTTCTTATACAGTCTGTAGAATCATGAGCTAACTAACCCTCTTTTCTTTATAGATCACCCAGCCTCAGGTATTCTTCTATAGCAACAAAAAATGGACTGGGCAGGAACACTCGTACACTACTGTGGGACTGCAAATTAGTGCAACCTTTGTGGAAAAGAATTTGGAGATACCTCAAAGAGCTAAAAATAGAAATACTATTCAATCCAGCAATAGCATTATTAGGCATCTACCCAAAAGAGCATAAGACATTCTATAATAAAGACATTTGCTCCCGAATGTTTATGGCATCACAATTCACTATTGCAAAGATGTGGAAACAACCCATGTGCCAGTCAATTCATGAGTGGCTTATTAAAAATTGGTATATGTTTACAATGGAATATGACTCAATTCTAAGAAATGACAGTGAGCTAGCACCGTTTATATTATCCTGGATTAAGCTTAAGCCCATTATCCAAAGTGAGGTGACACAAGATCAGAAAAATGGGCTTCACATGTACTCGCCATCATATTGGTACTGGCTGATAAACACTATGGTGCTCAAATGGTGGTGGTGTTCACCAGGGATTCGGGAGTTGGGGGGGGTAGGCCCACATCTGAGGGATGTGGTGAAAATTGTGGAGGGGAGGTGCATACCTCTAACTCTTGCTAGGGAGAGGCAAAGATATAAAATGCAACCAAAATGTTTGTACTCTCATATTTTCTTGAAATAAAATTAAAAAAAATGGACTAGGACATTTCCTTTTTCCTTGAAAACCCTCAAGTGATTTCAGGGAAGGAATGTCACACAGGGACATCAAGAGGAATCTGAGTCTCACTAAGTTCCTCCTAGTTTATTACCATTAGATTATACTCTTTTGTCTTTCAATCATACTTCTGCATGACTGTCCATAAAAATACACAGATTTCCCCATTTCTTTGGCTCTTCATTTTTGAAGTCTTTTGTGTCACATAAAACTTGCATGCTTATCTCTTGTGAATCTGTCTTTTGTAATAAGGGTCTCACCATGAACCTTGCATAGGTAAGAAAAGATATTACTTTTTCTCCCCTACAATCATATAGGGATAAAAACATGCATAATTGTTTGTATACAAGTGGAGTCACACTGTTCACTTCCAGATTTTTCCAAAGTGAGAAGCTGTAAGCACACCTTTGGTGGTTACACTTTTGAGGTGCACTATCCCTGTGGTAGTGTTTCTTTAATCACTAGTAATTAGCTCAAGACTTTTTTTGTGAATTGGAAAGGTAGCCATATTTTTGCTTCTCATCCCCAGAGAATCATTCCACCTATCCCTAGGTGAAAACAAAGCATTGTCAGCTGTGGATGTGATAAAGACTGTTCTGTCTTGGAGGGACATGCTGAATTTTAAATCCCAGCTGATATGTCTCAAAAGTGTGGAAAGAACACTAAAGGGAATAGAACACTAGAAAAAAGAATCGGGTCAGGAAATATTGTAGATAAAGGAAATACTGGGATTTCACTGTGGAAAGTGAAGATTACCAAAAGCCTAAAACCTCCCAAAAGCTAAGGCAAAGGCAGGTTTTATGGAGGAGCACATGGCAGGGTCATTATTAGTCTCCCTCTTTGTCATATCTAGTACGGTCTTATGCTCATACTCTGAGGTTAGTGAAATATTTAGATTGACTAGGTTGATGGTAGGTTTAAAGATATCATATATACATTTATAAATGACCACAATGAACTCCAGGGAGCTGTTGCAACTCAGTTTTATTGTTACTAAGGGAAAAGGATTTCTGAACCATGTCCAAGGACCAAAATAACGATCAGAATGACACTATGTATGTCAGTGGCACAGCAAAAAGTTAACTCTTCTTATTTTTCCTCCTGCTCTTTCAGGATTCTATCTGGCTAGTGAGGGTTGCAGGCAGCTGTATACCCTGTAGGGAGCTCAGGTGGGAAGGAAGCCAGGCCAAGGTGGGCTGCATCTGCTCCGGCTCTGTGCAGAGAGAGACCTCAATTCCACTGTTTCTGAAATCTTGGCTGGTAAATTGGGAAGATACAGCAGGGTGTTTGTGTGTATGTAGTCTCTTCCTGCCAATATGTAACCCACCTGCAGTTATCATTTTACCTTTCTAATGTTTAAAATAACATAAGTCATACAGACTTATTTAAGGGAAAAAAATCCAACAATCAGGAAACACTGAACAGCAAAAAGAAAAAAATTATTTATGGTGATCTAAATTAAAGATAGGAACATAAGTATGTTTTTGGAAATGGAATCATTTTGTGTATATGTTTATATTATGCTCTTTCTCTTAGTATGGATTGAGAATACCTTATCCCTGGCACCATATTTAAATTAGATTCAAAACATGGTGCTGTTTCTTCTTTAAGCTGTTCTCTAAACAAAATTACCCGCTGTAAAATTTTATTGTCCTGCCGAAGCAATCATAATTCCCTTTTCTGTCTCATGAGAGGCAATAACACCCCTTGTCCTCAAGATCCAACAAAATATGTTAGAGAAAGAATGAGATCCTCTAGAACTGAGTTGCAGTGAGAACTGCACAGAAAGGGTAGCAGAATAACAGAGAAAATAGAGAGCTAGAAGAGTAAGTTCTTTCTGTAGTAGGAAAGAGAGGCAGAGAGGGAAGACTGGACCTTCCCCAGGGTAGTGAAGGTTTATTCAAATTTCAGACAATGCCAAAGGTGTGGAGAGATGATACATTGCAAAGGAACACTCAGGAGAGATTTTCCTCCCTGTCAAGGAGAATGCTGGGCCACCAGCTAGAACTGAATAATGGTTATGATGTGCACTGTGTTCAAAGAGGTCATTTATTCATAACCTGACAACAGATAGAGATTTTACTTTCAAACATCTAAAATTAAACAAGTAATACATGTTGAGAATAGATCAATGTAATGAAGGAAGTCATTATTCTACATGTGGTTGACTTATGGTAATGCTATACCTTATTTCTTTTTCAAAACTGAGATCATATTGTATATTCAATCTGTAGCCTGTTTTCTCCCCTTATCTATGTATCTATTAATATCTATCTATTTTCAGTTCCATTGTAACTCATTTTTCTATTTGATCTGAAAAATGATAATTGAGAGAATGCCTATAAACTTCAGGTGCCGTGACATCTCCAGCTGCCCTGGTTCCTTACCTAACTGCGTCTTGATTATTCAATTTTTCCCTCAATTCTTTGAGGCACCTCACAGTACCTTTTCAATAAAATCTTATTTCTATTTAATCTAGGGAGTCACTTTTTGGTGTTCAACACTAAGAAAACCTTAGCAATAGATGTAAGAATTATGGGAAAGATAAAGAAAAATGGAGGAAGACACTCGAATCTAGCAGAAGGTGTTGGTATCTATGGAGCAAGTGGAAGTTAAAAAACAAATAAACCTTCATATGAAATCACATAAAAAGGAAAGAGAAACAGATCGCCATTAAAAATAGAATCAGATCTTACTTCAGCAGGAAAAGAGATTAGAAAATAGGGGCTCTGTAATTTCATTAACTTAGTGAATTAATTTAAAATTAAGAAATCTAAAAAAAAGAAGGCAAGATTTCAAGAGGAGTATCAGGTCTGGGACTTACTAAGGATATTGATGTAGGAAGAACCAAGTAACAGTAACCCTAGATCAGAAATTGCTGTAGATTTTCCAGCTGTGAAAACCTCCCAGGCAAGAGAGCATTTACTGGATCAAATACCAACAAAGAGGCTGAGCATTGATCAATGTAGCAAGAAAGATAAGTTGAGAATAAATAAAAATCATTTCCTCAAAAAGATTTTTTTAAAAATTTATGTATTATACAAGTATTCTAAATTAAGCATAAACAGAGCAGGAGGTTCTATTTCCTTTAAAATAAAGTGTAAGCTTTTTATTAAAATTTAAAAGCTCACTCAAAAAAATTAATTTACAATTGCCATTTCAGAGGAAAGATCTTGTAAACATACAGTTATGTTTAGATGACTTGTCATATTTTTCACTTAATTTTGTTAAAGAAACAGGGAAACCACTTTGAATTAAAGTAATATTTATATGCAGATAAAATTGGATGTATTAAGTCTCTAGGGTGAGTCTATCTTTCTCCTAAGACAAAAGAAAAATTTCTAGGGGAAAAGAGACCAGATTTAGATTCTTTTACATTGTGTGAGTGCCAGGCCGGGAACCTAAATTTGTCTCTTAAACTGTCCTCGAAATTAGGTCTTGTATGTCTGCCTGTGGTTGACCTGTGTCCTATTCTATCAAGTTTCAAGCTCGCTACCGTATTTACTGCCAATCAATGTTCAGAGTGCACCAGGGAGCTAATGGATCTTGATCAGTGATCTCAATTTCTCCAACTCTTCAGCCATTTTATCCTATACTTTTAGAAACAGGTATTCATATTTCCTAGTTGGCACTGAAGACAGTACATTGACTGATAATAAGGAGTCAAGGAAGAAGCTAAAATAGACTTCTGACTGTCAGTCTGCTTTTCAGAAGCAATTACTCTTATTGGGCTTAATTCTGCCAGTAGTATAGAGAGTTAAGTTAGTTTTGGAATAGCAGTTGCATAGACTTTTAAATGTCTAGAAATTGCATTTACTTCTGTTTTTTTCCTTTAAGACGGAACATGGACAATAAATGAGAGTAATGGACCTAGTGCCTTCCTTTGAACAGATTCACTTTCAAATGGGAGGAAGAGAGGAGACTGGTGACTAGAACCTCTTTGAGACTCCACACTGGGGCAAAGGGATAGGAGGTGGAAAAAGAAGTGAGGAAGGGAGAAGTGTAAGGTTGAAGAAAAGGCGATTTATTTTAGTTTTCCAGGCAGGGTTCCCCAGATAAACATGAAAAAAATAAAAATATATTTTAATTTCCATGAGAAGTATCCCCCAATAATATTTATAGCTTAAGTTAATTAAAGCCATATCAGAAATTGACTATGTTCATAAATATTCTTTAGTGTGATGTTGTGGATTTTCTTTCCGTTTAATGAAATACATTCCATTTGAAAAGTTTCAACCTTGTTTCAGCTGAGGTAAAGGAAAAAAGATGATTTTCCATTCATTTGAGCCTCATGATTTTAAGTTGTTCAAGTCAAATCTGCCTATAATCCAAGGGGTTCATTTATAATCATAATTGTAAGTTCTGTAAAAAAACCCCAGAGATAGCCAAATACAAAAACAGATTTTGAGACAAGAAGCAAGATGGAAACTGAATGAGAAAACCAATATTTCCTCAGAATAGGGTTGGGATGCCCAGAACTCCTTTTTATCAGGTGCTAGTGTCCAGTTGGCTGTGTTCTATTGTATAACAGAGTCACTTTTAGAGTATATTTCTGTCCTTGCCTAAGGTTGCTTCTGTGCCTATCTCTTGGATGAGGTAACATGATCTTCTCTTTATGTCCACATCCTTGCTTAGCACTTCGACTTGTACAAGAGAAAGTCAACTGCATCCTCTAGCATGGCCAATTACTAGTATACTTTGCTCTATACCTAATCAGCATAAAAAACTCTACTTCAAGTGCTAGCCAAGGAGTCTAACCTTAAATACATAGTTGTCAGATAGCTATCAAAAACTGTGAGGAATACCTGAAGAGAATATTTCTCTAGAGGAACATACCTTTGTTTCATTTATTATTTACTATTGATTAGGGACTGAATTGTGTATTGTTAGAAGACCGATAAGTCATGAATGATTTTTATCAATAGAGAGACGGAAATGTTTTCTCTCCAGTAAAAAACAAAACAAACAAGAAAATCTCCGAAGATTGTGGTTTTATTGCCCTATAAGACATTGACCAGTTTTAAAAAAACTAATTTATCAAACCTGTTTCATCACTGTTTTCCTGACTGACTATAAAAACCTCTGTTCTGCAAATGCTCTTTGAACCAGGTTTACCATCATGCTGGTTTTATCATTAATAATTTAAACAAGTCTTGACACGTTCTCACCAAATATTTGAATGAAAGCTATATTTTTAACATTTTGAAAATTATACTCTGACAAAGCTTTTTGCTACCTCTAAAAATGCCCATTTTATACTCTTTCAGGTTTTCCTTTGTCTCTCTACCAGTGCTCCTTGTTCTTGGATATTTGTAAACCAAATGCTTGCTTCTGAGGACATTTGTGAAAGGCAAAAGGGTGTCATGGGCAGAGAATCAAATTTTAGAATCAGACAGATTTGAGCTGGAATCATAGCTTCCTGACACACTATCTTTGCAACCTTGAACAGATCACTTAACTTCTCTTACCGTATTTTTTTCTAAGATAGAATAAGTCACATCCATTGTGACAATGGAATTTCTCAGTGTATTCATTTGTAAAAGAGAGGAAGTCAAATTGGTTAACCTCCAAAGTCCTTTTCAGTTCTAAAATTCTCTGATTCCAACATTTAAGAGCTTCTTATTCCCAATTAACTTCAAAGAGTCAGTAGTTTAAGTGTGCAAGGTTCATTTCTCCTGGTTCAATACTTGGTTACAGAACAGCACCAGTAGATAGTGCAGGGAAAACTAAAATACCTCCACAGATCAGGCTCATAAATTCCCACAATGCCAGGTCACCAGGGGAGCTCCAGCTCACTTTTAGTTCTGCTTCTAAAAGCACTAGTTGCTTTATTATGGTTTAAATCTGAGTATCTAAAAATTTAAGGATCTGTCATCTAACTTTAAAGATAACTTATAAGTAAAAAAAAAAAATTATAACTGATGCCAAAATCCACTGGAGGATGGAGAATAGATGAGGCTAGTTTATTCCTGGGGCCATAATACCATCTTCAAGTACAGACCTTGGCAGATGGTATTGTTTCAGGGAATTATGCAAAAATGAGATTATCTACTACAAAATTAGTTTTTTCTATCTTTTTTGATTCATAAGAATAATTTTAAGATTCCCATATATAAAATCCTAATAATAAAGGATATTTCATCATGTTTGTGAGCTTAAAGTCTATCCCTATTTTAATGTTTTTACATTAGCACCAAAATATAGTTTAATAATGCTATCTGACAGATAATGGCATGGTATTATTCCAATAACATTTCTGACTTTGGTTAACTTGGCTCCATTTTCATAAGTAATTTTTTAAATTATATAGCAAAGCAGAATAATAATTATAATAATCACCTAACTATTTCCAAGGACTTAATTATGTTATCAATAGCTAGCGATTTCTTTCGTGTAAGTTCTATGTGAATGATATACCCATTTTCATGTTTTAATAGTTTGTTTTACCTGATCAGAAGTTAGAATTTTATGTAACCGAATCACAACATGCTATTCCTTTATTTTTGCTGCATTCTGTTGGTTCGAAGAAGTCACAGGTCCCACCTGTGATCCAGGGGAGTGGATTGCATAGGGACATGAGATGGGGTCAGGGAGCCATTTAAGAGTCTCTTCATCACAATTCACAAACAAAAAGTGTCACAAAGCTTTAGCTATGATTAAATTATAGAGGTACAGATAACACACATAATAGTTGTTCAGAAGCCAGAGAAAGCACTGTACCAAAACAGATGAAAAACTATTTGCATGATAGCACAAATTACCTTACCTCCCTGGACTTGTTTCTACACGTGTAGAAATAGATAACTAGAGTAGAGGACATCTAAGGTCCTAAACATCTATGGTTGCAAAAATCACTTAACTACTGAGCCTCAGTCTTCATAGCTATAAAATTTTATTTACTATTATTACCTTTCAGGGTGAGTTCAAAGTCAGAGAATCTGCAAATAGAAGGAACTCATCAACATTGAGATATTCTCATTCCCAAAAGGCATTAAAAATATTCACACTGTGACTAACAGATAATTTTTTGTTTATGATGTGTAAGATACTGATTTAAGATCCTGTTTTGGCAAATGCCTCCTACTCTTTGTACAATAGACATACAAATCTCTGAGCAATAGAAAGACACTTCAGTGCAGGCTGTTGACCTAGGTCTATGAGTTCTATGTCAGAGAATGGAGGGAAAATATTAGTTAAATTATTTTCTATCTGTTTAACCCAGAAAATAGAACCACTTTTTTGATATAAACACTCAGATATTTCTAAACTAAGGGTACAGAAAATGGGTCTTAGTGAGATTTTAAAGGCCATATATAGGCAATATCATAATCAGGAGATTCATTAGAAACCAGTATAAAGCCACAATATTTGAATAAGAAAGGCAGCAGAGACAAAAAGTATGCTTTGCATTGGCACATCCTGAAGAGTGAGGAACATTGAATTCTATCAAAACAACAGAAGAAATTGCTCACACAATGCCCGAATAAGCAAATGGAACAAACTCTGCCTAAAAAGGGAGCAAAAGCAAGTTGAAAGCAGGGTATTTTAATACATTCTTTTTGGATGAATTCTTAAACTTGGAACTGGTGGGAAAGAATGTATAAAAATATTTTTTCTCCCCAAAAATAATTTTTAAGAAACAAATTTCACTTTCAAATCATCATACTTTTACAAATTGCCTGTTTTTCTGCATGTCATTTTCTGGAAACTCATGTTGACCTTCTCAACATGTCAATCAAAGTAATTCTATCCTGAATTTTATGTTTGATTGCATTTTCCCTGATTGCATTCTCCCTTACTCAGACTCTAGGGGAAGAAAGACTTTCCCTCTATTCTCCTTGTTTAATAGCTGGTGGTGGTGGTGGTGGTTGTTTGAAGTAAACTGACAACAGGCAGGTTAACAGGAGATAAATTATACAGTTTTATTAATTTTTAATATTATTAATACATGTGTGGAGGCATCACAGGAAAAAAATGAATATCCAAGAATATGGTAAGACTTGAGAGCTGTAGGAGAGAAAAAGTATTATAACATCTTTTCTCATCCATTGCAAGGTTCATGACTGAGGAGCCTATAACAAAATACTGATCAACAAGAGAAAAACATACATATTTATTTAATATACGTTTTACATGAAAAGGGAGCCTTCAGAAATGAGGATCCAAAGAAATAGGGAAACCTGTGTATTTTTATTCTAAGGTTGATGAAGTGGAGAGTTGTGGAGAAGTAGGGCTGAACAAAGGGAGGCATGATATAATGGTAATAAACTGGAGGGAACTTGCTAACATCTGTTTGTTCAGATTCTTCTCTGTGTCCTTGTGTCTTCAGAGATGAGATTTCTTTCTTCTGGATATAAGGAGGGCATCTCTGGGATGAGGGTCTTGTGACCTGCTTCAGGGGAGGAGATGAGAGTGACCATCCTGCTTTTGCTCTTTTCTCAAGTGCCAATGTGTCATATTTTGGGGTAGTTATGTACTGAATCCCATCAGAACTTATATTTTGTCTTAACAGGGGAAAAGGACAAGAATGTAGGCCACTTAGGAGAGAGTAAATGTTTTGTAGGAAAGATGAATGGGCCCTGAGAAGAATCCATGGGAGATATGATAGTTTATGACCAACTTTGTCTGGATGCGATGTTAATTTTAATCTTCTCTCCTATAATGAGTCATTTTTTCCTGGTTGATAAATCTCCTGGGGAGTGGATTTATGACAATTGAGTTTCTTTTGGAGGATTTGTCCTTAGGCAGATAAGGGAAGATAAGTTAAGAGAAAGTTTCTCCCTGCATTTGCTATTCTTCAAGTGCCTTGAGTTCAAAATAGTCAGCATACAGAAGTGTCATTTTCTGGGGTGGCATGTCCTCAACTCCTCTAATACCTCTGGATAATAAATCTGCAATCTCTTCCTGTGTGTGATGTTTTAACTTCAGTTCTCTTCTTTCCCCTGACTTCTGCCATCTTAATTTGTTGAAAAGTACTTGAAATGACATCTTGAACTCTTGTAATTTACGAAGGATTTTGTGTGAGTCTTCTCTGCATGCCAGGGGAAGCCCATTCTCCCTGGGGGACTGAACAAGTAGTAAGAGAGCAGAAGGGAACTTTCTTTGCCTGGATATAAGAGCTTTGCCTGGACTGACTCTCCACAGGGCCAATACTTTCCTCAAGTCAGCAACTGGCACAGACAATGACTCTGAGGCCATCTTCATGCCTCTGAGTCAAAGGCAGCTCTGTTGGACTAGGAAACTGTTATGAAGTAGTATTTCCAAGAGAAGTTCCCTGACTCTGAACAACCCCAGACATGCCCCTCCCACACAGCAGGCAGTTTGCAATCTGCCTAGGTCCACACTGACTCATTAAAGTCAGATTTTGACATTTCTCAAGTCACCTATGGATCTTGTTAACACACGGAGTCTGATATAGCAGGTCAGGTGAGGCCGAGTTTCTGCATTTCTAACAGGGTCTAGGCTGACCACAATTGGAGCAGCAAAGGCCTCATTTAACCCTTTGGTTTACAGGCGGGTGGTAGCTGAGGATGGCTTAGCCAATTGCTTGGAGTCGGGCAGATAGTTAGCAACAGAGCCAAGGCTAGAAGCCAGATTTCCTGATTCTCAGTGAAACATTCTGCCAAATATTTCATAACACTTCTTCTTCTCTGACAAGAGCCCTGGTATTTAGCATCATTGAGTCTTAATATATGCAGATTTTAAAGATTTTCCACTTAACTATAATACTTACTGCTGAGGGTGTGAATTTTACTCTTTGAGGATTTTACCTCAATCACATCTCTCTATATTTTTCCTGAATGGTAGAGCTGAGTTTTTATATTTTTCCTCAACTAAAATGTGTTTGATTATTTTGGAGTCAATTAACTGATTAATATAAAACACAGAGGAAAAAGTTTGAGAAAAGAAACATGTCACATCTCCATAATTAAGATCTTTGGCAAATCACTGTTAACAGAAAAATAACCAAACTCTGTAAAATAATTTAAATGGGTTTATTCTGAGCCAATATGAGTGACCATGGCCTGTGGAACATAGTCTCAAGAGGTTCTGAGAAAATGTCCCTATAGCAGCTGGATTAAAGTTTGGTTTTATACATTTTAGGGAGGCAAGAACTGCAAGTAAAATCATAAATCAACACATGGAGGGTATACATTGGTTTGGCCCCAAAAGGCAGGACATCTTGAAGTGGAGGCTTATAGGGCTTATAGGTTATAGGTGAGTTCAGAGATTGTTTGATTTGTACTGGTGAAAGAAATAAAGATTTCTCTAAAAGCGTGGAATCAGTAGGTAGGAATGTTCTAAATTAAGGTAAGGAAGTCCGATAATCATAGATAAGTCACAATACACTCAGTGATGTGTTAAGCAAATTGATGGCCTACAAGTGTGACTTAACCTTTGCCTTGCATGGCCTTAGGTCCTGTTTTTAATTTAGTATTTCATTGCCACAGCGTCTTATGATCTTTATTTTAACATTAGTGTTGGTCAATTGCAGTGTGTAAACTCCAAAAGGGAGAAGGTATAAGGAGGCATGTCCAACCTTCCTGTCCATCATGGCTGGGAACTCAGTTTTAAGATTTTTCTGGGGTCTCCTTGGCTAAGAGGAGGTCCATTCACCTGGCAGAGGGGTTAGGATATTATTTTAATTTTACACCATGAAGCTGGAAAAAACTTACATTTTACACCTAGGCCTCCTTCTTCTACACCAACATTGATACATAAGCAAAAGAAAGAATAGTGAAATGAGAACAATCACAAAGAAACGAATGGAAAGAAACAGGCAAGGTTGTGAACTAGAACACTGCTCTGTTCATCCCAGGAACAAATGAACACACAGAGATAGAGAGCATTTGAAAAACATGAATTCAAATGTCAGGTCTCACATAGAAAGAAGATAAAATGGAAGTCCATAGCTGGGTATGGAATCACATATCAACTCTTGAAAACAGTGGAGTTGATATGAATTATTTGGCTTGAGTGCTCTGGTTGTTTAAAAATCCAGCGATTTAACCATTTGCATATCGAGTACTGCACAGAAGCAAGACTGAAAGTTCTTTTCAGAAAAGGCTGTCTCACTTTCTCTCACATGGTGACCACTATAATTCCTGTAAAGCAGCATACATTAATAAAGTGTTGGAAGTGATTTTCTGGGTCAAGCTTTGCATTACAACAAATATGGATTCAACCAGAAAAATAAACCTTAAATTGCTTACTCCTTTTTTATAACCGCAGTTCCTCTTGCTGCAGCCTAGATTGTTACACAAGCAAATAAATCCTTTTAATTGGTCCACCCCCGGGGCAAACAGCCCACCCCAGTAAGTAATCATGTGCAAGAGTGGAGGCTGCTGGGGTGGGGTGTATCCTGCTGAACAATTTTTGCTTTTATTTTACCAACTGATTTTAAAAGGCGGCATTGTAACTTGGCATTAAATATTTAAGAATGATATTAAGGTAAGATTGATTCATTTAACAGGCATAATGGAGTGGGGAAGCCACATGGAGTGACTAAAGGGCTTCACAGTGGGAAATCTATGCTAGCAGGCATCACTCCGCACCTGGTAATGGCCGTGAATAAACTCGACTTCTTGCTATTTAAATAAATTGATGTGCAATTCATCTGCTGTTTAGAGCCATTGGAAATGCACTGCACTAACTCTATTCCTTGGCAAGCATCCCAATTAAGTGCCTGGGCCATTTATCAGAGTGCCAAGTGTAGTTCAAGTTGCTACCAAGCTTCTACCATTTACCAAAATGGCAATTTGTTCTAGAAAGGGGATCTAGGGAAAGGCAGGAGCAGCAGGGTGTGGACGAAAAGATACTGCACTCAGACAGCTGCAGTTCAAGGCTGGAATTCTCCACTAGAGCACACCCCATTGAACGGCCCCCAAATTGTTTCTTTACTTCTATAATGAGAAGAAAAATATACCTGCTTTACTTACTTGTGAGGCACAAAACAAGATAATAAAAGTGAAAGCACGTATCAGTTTAAAAAGTGCTATTCAAAGTATGAGTTATCACTAAGAGCATAATTCTTGCAGAGGCACCATAAGTGCCCGCCATTTATTTCCCCTAGTGTTCTACACGGTTCCCTCTCCTCCCCCTTTTTTTCTAGATCAGACAATCTCAGAGCTGGGAGGAGAATAAAAATGTCAACCTTTTAAAAGGCTCACACCTTATGAGATACATAGGTTTGTATTTCTTGGTGCTAAAATGTTCAGACTAGTCTTGTAGTTTTATTAGCCACTTCTTGGTGATATATAAATCAATAAGCGAGCACTTTAAAAGCACTTAAATTAGGTATGATCATAAAGAGCAGCTAGCTAATTTGAGAATTTTATTTATTTTATGATAAGACTTTTAATACAGTTCTGTTGATTCCAGTTGCTTTAAAACATGCTATTTTCCCTCCAGTCTTTCCTAGTTGGACACATTTGGCAGATTGGTTGTGGAATATAGAAATATGACTTGTGTCTTTTAATTTTAGAGAATTATAACTCAGAACAAATTAAGTCCATGCTTTGCATTGAAATTAGAGTCCAAAAAAACAAAGCGCTTACTTTTAAGTAACAAATCGTCTCCCACTAAAAGTTTGAAAAAAGCCCCAAGATGGGTTATAATCATTTGTGGTCCATGTGTCTGCACTGATTCAATTAAACGAAGTGCATAGTAGCGTGCTAAAAATGCACTGATAGAATACATATACTAGGAATTGTGTTGACTTAAGTTGTTTACCAGTCTGATCTTTTTGTTGTTTGCTTTTCTAATTATCTTCTGCACATTATTAAATATAATCATTAATAAGATGGCTGACTATAGTTTGCTGAATATTATTTAATCATTAATTTCTAATATACTTCAATATCCTCTATGATTAAACTTGATGGCTGATTTAGTCAAATGAAGATGTTTCCATTAAGGGCAAGCAATGCAATGACAATTCAACTACATCCAGTAAGACCCTGTGCAGAGTCTCCTTTTATGTAGCAAGGTCACATTCTCCAACCTTTTCACTGTATTCTGGCAGTTGCTATTATATAGGCTATAACTCATCGGTCTACTCAGCCTTCCTCTATTGATTTTTATCTTTCCTGGCTAACTGTTACCAGAATAATGGGTTCAACAAGAATCTAATTGGTATCAAGTTCTTCTTCTTGGGAACCAGCATGTGCAAAGAAGCATTAGTTATAATGGTAAAGGTTAGAGGAAAAACCAGCTGGCCACTCTCTTCCCAGATTTGCTTGGAACAAAATTTCTAGTATTTTTAAATTTTTATTTATTTTTTTATTGTGGTAAGTACACAACATGAGATCTACCCTCTTAAACACTGATGTGCACAATTCAGTATTGTTAACTACAAGGCACTATGTTGTACAGCAGAACACTAGAACTTACTCATCTTGCATAACAAACTTTTATGCACACCGAATAGCAATGGCCCATTTTACCCCTCCTCAAACCCTGGCAAGTACCATTCTACTCTCTGTTTCAGTGAATTTGACTATTTTATATACATCATATAAGTAGATCATGCAGCATTTGTCCTTCCGTGACTGGTTTATTTCACTTAGCATAATGTCTTCCAGGTTCACCCATGTTATTGTATATGGTAGAATTTCCTTCTTTTTAAGAGCTGAATAATATTCTATTTTATGTATATACCACTGTTTCTTTATTCATTGATAAGCCAATGGACATTTAGGTAGTTTCCATATCTTACCTATTTTGAATAATGCTGTAATAAACACAGGAGTGCAGATATCTCCTTAAGACCCTGATTTCAATTCTTTTAAATATATTCCCAGAAGTGTGATTGCTGGATCATATGGTAGGTAGCTTTATTTTTTAATTCTTTGAGGATTATTCATACTGTTTTCCATAGTGGCTACATCATTTTATATTTCCACCAATGTACAGGGGTTCCAATTTCTCTACATCTTTGCCAACATTTGTCTTTTTTTTTTTTAATAATAGGCATCCTAAAAGGTGTGAGGTGATATCACTTGGTGGTTTTGTTTTTTCTGGGTATCTTTAAATTTTTTTGCTTATTATGAGTACATAATAATTTTATATATTTATAAGGTACATGTGATATTTTGATACAGGCATACAATGTGTATTAAACAAATCAGGGTAATTGGGGTGTCTGTCGCTTTAGGAATTTATCATTTTTTTTGTGTTAGGAACATTTCAATTCTACTTTTAGTTATTTTAAAGTATTCCATAACTTATTGTTGATTATAGTTACTTTGTAGTGCTATCGAGTATTGTTCATTATATCTAACTATCTAGCTATATATTTGCGGTCATTAACCATCCTCATTTTGTGTCCCCCCCTCCCTGCTATCCTTCCCTGCCTCTGGAAACCATCATTTTACTCTGTATCTCCATGAGATCAATTGTTTTTAATATTTAGCTCACACATATAAGTGAAAATGTGAGATTTCCCTTTCTGTGCTTGGCTTATTTCACTTGACATAATGTTCTCCAGTTCCATCCATGTTGTTGCAAATGGAAGGATTTCATTCTTTTTATGGCTATATAATAATTCATTGTTATTTATACCACATTATCTTTATCCTTTCATCCTCTGATGGGCACTTAGACTGATTCCAAATCTTGGCTATTATGTATAGTGCTGCAGTAAACATGGGAGTGCAGATTATCTTTTCAATATACTAAATTCCCTTCTTTTGGATATCTACCCAGCCATGGGATTGCTGGGTCATATGGTAGTTCTATTTTTAGTTTTTTGAGGAATTTTCATACTGTTCTCCACAGTGGTTGCACTCATTTACATTCTCACCAATGGTATAAGAGGGATTCCTTTTCTCCACATCCTTGCCAGCATTTGTTATTGCTTGTCTTTTTGATAAAAGCCATTTTTACTGGGGTGAGATGATATCTTATTGTATTAAGTAGTTTTTTAAAAAAATTTCAGAGTATTACAGGGATAAAAATGCTTTGGTTACATAAATTGCCTTTGCACCTCCTGACAAGCTCACCCATCCCCCAGGCAGCAAGTGCTAAATCTGTTAGGTGTGGATTTACCCATTCCCTCATCCCCCCTCCCATGTGCCTGACACCCTATGAATGTTACTTCCCATATGTACACATTAGTGTTGATCAGTTAGTACCAATTTAATGGTGAGTACATGTGGTATTTGTATTTCTATTCTTGTGATACTTCACTTAGAAGAATGGGCTCCAGCTCTATCCAGGATAATACAATAAGTCGTTCATTTTTTTTTTTTTTGAGAAATGTCTATTCTTATCCTTTGCCCACTTTTTAGTCAATTATTTGATTTTTTTCTATTGAGTTGTTGGAACTCCTTATACATTCTAGTTATTAATCCCTTGTCAAATGGGTTGTTTGTCAACATTTTCTCCCATTCTGCGGGTTGTCTTATCACTGTGTTGATTGTTTCCTTTGCTGTGCAGATGCTTTATAGCTTGATGTGATCCCATTTGTCCAATGGTGCTTTGGTTGCCTGTGTGTTAGGGGTGTTACTCAAGAAGTCTTTGCCTAGACCAATGTCCTGAGGTCTCTCTCCAGTGTTTTCTTTTAGTAGTTTCATAGTTTTAGGTCTTAGATTTAAGTCTTTAATTCATTTTGATTTGATTTTTGTATGTGGTGAGAAATAAGGATCTAGTTCATTGTGGTTTTTATTCGCATTTCCCTGGTAATTAGTAATGTTGAGGAACTTTTCATGTACCTATTGTCCATTTGTATGTCTTCTTTGGAGACATGTCTTTTGCCCATATTTTAATTGGGCTATTTGTTTGGGCTTTTTGTTATTAAGTTGAAGGAGTTATTTATATATATATACACATATACATATATATATATATATATACACACACACATATATATATATGTTTTTTCAGAGAGTCTCACTTGCCCAGGCTAGAGTGAGTGCGGTGGCATCAGCCTGGCTCACAGCAACCTCAGTCTCCTGGGCTCAGCGATCCTACTGCCTCAGCCTCCCAATTAGCTGGGACTACAGGCATGCGCCATCATGCCCGGCTAATTTTTTGTATATATATTTTTAGTTGGTCAATTAATTTCTTTCTATTTTTGGTAGAGACGGGGTCTAGCTCAGGCTGGTTTTGAACTCCTGACCTCGAGCAATGCACCTCGGCCTCCCAGAGTGCTAGGATTACAGGCGTGAACCACTTCACCCGGCCTCCTTATATATTTTTAATATTAACCCCTTAACATGCATATGGCTTGTAAATATTTCCTCCCATTCCACATGTTACGTTTTCCCTCTGTTGGTTGTCTCCTTTGCTACGAAGAAGCTCTTTAGTTTGAGATAGTCCCATTTATCTATTTTGTTTTTGTCGCTTGTGCTTTTTGTGTCATATCTGAGAAGTCATTGCCAAGACCAAAGTCATGAAGCTTTTCTCCTATGTTTTCTTCTGTAAATTGTTAACAGTTTCAGGTCTTACATTTAAATCTTTAATTTATTTTGAGCTTATTTTTTCCATCCTTGATTGTATTTATTTTCTTCCTTTTTAAATAAAACATTATTTTGATAGATTTAGGGGGTACAAATGTTTTTTTGCTACCTGAATTAATTGCATGGTGGAGAAGTCTAAGCTTTTAGTGTGCCTGTCACCTGAATAGTGTACATTGTACCCAATAGGTAATTTTTCCCTGCCCTCCCTTTTCACCCTCTTCCTTATGAGTCTCTAATGTCCATTATGCCACTTAGTATGACCACGCATATTCATTACTTAGCTACCACTTATAAGTGAGAACATGCAGTGTTTGCTTTCTCATTCCTGGGTTACTTCACTCAGGATGATGGTTTCCAGCTCCATCCAAGTTGCTGCAAAAGCAGTATTCCTTTTCATGGCTGAGTAGTATTCCATGGTAAATATATACCACATTTTCTTTATCTGCATATCAGTTGATGGGCACTTAGGTTGGTTCCATATCTTTGCAATTGTGAACTGTGCTGTGATAAACATATGAGTGCAGGTATGTTTTCGGTATAATTACTTCTTTTCCTTTGGGTAGATCCCCAGTAGTGGGATTGCTGAATTGAATGGTAGATCTATTTTTAGTTCTTTGGTAAATCTCCATACTGTTTTCCATAGAGGTTGTTCTAGTTTATATTCCCGCCAACAGTGTATAAGCCTTCCCTTTCACCACGTACACACAGCATCTATTGTTTGTTGACATTTTATTAATGGTTAGTCTGACAGGGTAAGGTGGTATCTCATGTGCTTTTAACTTGCATTTCTCTGGTGATTATTGATGTTGAGCATTTTTTTCATGTTTGTTGGCTATTTGTTTTTATTCTTTTGAAAATTATCTGTTTATGCCTCTTTGTCCACTTTTCAATTGGGTCATTTGTTATTTTCTTGCTGATTTGTTTGAGTTCCTTATAGTTTCTGGCTATTGTCAGGTATACAGCTTTTGACTATTTTCTCCCATTCTGTGGGTTGTGTATTTACTCTTTTGATTGTATCTTTTGCTGTGCAGAAGGATTTTTAGTTTATTGAAGTCCCATTTATTTAGTTTTGTAGTTGCTTTTAGGGTCTCAGTCATAAATTCTTTACATAGGCTATCAAGGACAGTTTTTACTAGGCTTCATTCTAATTTTTTTATGGTTTCAAGTTATATATTTAAGCATTCAATTCATCTTGGGTTAATTTCTGTGTATGGTGAGAGACAGATCCAGTTTCATTCTTTTGCATGAGGCTATCCAATTTTCCCACTACCAGTTATTACATAGGGCATCCTTTCCCCAGTGTGTTTTTCTTTGCTTTGTTGAAGATCTGTTATTTGTAGGCATTTGGCTTTATTTCTGGGTTCTCTATTCTGTTCAATTGGTCTATGTATCTACTTTTGTACCAATAACATGCTGTTTTGGTTACTATCACTTTTTAGTATAATTTAAAGCTGGGTAATGTGATGCCTTCAGATTTTGTTGTTTGTTTGTTTAGGATTACTTCAGCTATTTTGTTTTTTTTAAGTTCCATATTGGTTTTAGTTTTTTTCCCTTAATTTTGTGGAAAATGACATTGGTGTTTTGATAGGAATTGCACTGAATCTGCAGATTACTTTGGGCAGCAAGAACAGTTTTACAATGTTAATAATTCTGATCAATGAGAATGGTAGGTTTTTCCACTTGTTTGTGTCATCTGTGATTTCTTTCATCAGTGTTTTGTAATTCTCCTTGTAGAGGTCTTTAACCTACTTGGTTAAGTATATTTCCTGGGATTCTTCAACATAGCAGACTGAGACCCCAAAGGGATGGGTACTCTGTCAGGGGCAGTGCAGCTGATCCCAAGTGTCCTGGCTTAATCATTCTCTGTGGAACACTCACTGATTCTGAGTGGAAACAACCATGGTTGCCTCAGCCACAGTGGGCAGAAGAGGGGAGGAGGGGAATGAGAAGGTCCTTAATGGTGGGGAGCTGGCCTCCTGGTCCCCTTTGTCCTAAGGGATCCTCTGGCATCCTGTACTCTCCTCTCAGCTGGAAGCAACCTGTCCTGAATGATGCCCAAGCTCTGGGAGACCCACAGTTCCCACAGGACCCACTGGTCCCCCAATGCTGCTGTGGTCAGGGTGGGTGCTGAAGAGTATTGGTTGTAGATCCAGCAATATAGGGACCCAGGGGTTGAGATTCCCTGGTCAGGAAAGCTGCAAAAATTCTGCCTTTCTGTGAAGGGAGGGAAACGAGATACATCCTCCATGCAAAACCCAGGTGCAGAAAGCAAAGTACTATTGAGGGTGTGCCCCCCTCCCCACTGCCAGCATAGAACTGGCCATCCCACAGCACACCCAAGCCAAAAGCACACTTGGGATCAAAGGCAGCTATGGCCACAGCATTAGGTGGTTGGAGGAGGGGAGGTTCCTGTCTCCACATCCCTTCCTGAGCTCAGTGCTGCTTCTGCTCTGGGGCGGAGACACTCTCCTATCCTATGGTCTCATTTCTGTACCCTTGTTTCCACTGGGAATGATGCAAACAACTTTGGATCACAAGCCAGGGTCTCTTAGGTGCACAAGAGTGTGTGCCTCACTTTCCTCTGTCCTAAAAAGCATTTTCAGCACTTTTCAGTCTTGAGGAAGCCTGCTGTATGGGGTCAGAACTCTGAGAATACTGCTGCTCTTCTGTGTCTCCCTGTTCCATTGTGGTTGTCACAGTCTAAGCAGATGCTGGGGAATGTTAGTGTGGGATCTAGTGACAAGGAGACTGAGGGGCTGTGACCTCCCTCATATGATAAAGGTACCAAACAAACATTTTACAAGTAATGTGGCACCTGCTGTCTCAGCTTGGGTCTGTGGTGGGGGGAGGCAATCCTGCATGGCCCCATAGCCTGGTACTCTGCTCCCAAGAAGCTCTCAGTTTGCTGATGGCAAGAGTGCCTGGATTCATCAGGGAAGAAGGGCACTCTGACAGATTGGGAGCTGGCAGACCACCTCAGCTGTGAGGGGAAGAAAACTAAACACTCCCGCCTAGTCTTTCCACTGGACTCAATCCCTCAGGGGTGGTTCTCTTGCTCCTTCTTGTTCTGCTCTGCAATTTCTTCCTATGGGATCTCCAGAAGGGTAAGTTTTGGCACATTTCCCTCAGTATTTCACCTGGGCTATGCTTTTCACATGAAACTTTTTCTTCTTTTTGGGACAATATATATGGTGACCAATGTCTCCAGTCAGCCATCTTGCCCCCTCCTCTTTAATATATTTTAATTGAACATTCACAAAATATTAAGAAAGAAATAGTGGTAGTAGTTTGTTATGGTTTGTTTTTGTCCCCTCTACCAATTCATATGTTAACATCTTAACCCTCAAAGGGATATTATGAAGTGGGTCTTTGGGAGTTAATTAGTGTCCTCATAAGAATAGAAAAAGACTAGAGTTCTCTCTCTCCCTGCCATGTGAGGATACAACCAGAAGATGGCAGTCTATGGACCAGGGAGGGGGCCTTCACGAGACACTGATTCTGCTGGCACCGTGATCTTTGACTTTCCAGCCTCCAAAATGGTGAGAAATAAAGTTCTGCTGTTTAAGCCACCCAGTCTGCTGTAGTTTTGTTATAGCGGCCCAAACTGACTAAGACATATACAGAACACATTTTTCTGGCAACAAAACAATAAAACTGATAATAAAAAAGTGACACTTGAAGAAAAATAAATCCTTTTAACAAGGTACATATGATGCCTGTAGGAATCAAAACTACAATCTTATAACTAGTAGCATTACAGTGACTTCAAGGGACCGCTCCTCTGTTCAGTGTAGAAAAAATCGCATTCCTTCCTTCAAAGATCGCATTCCCTCATCTTCTAAGCTTTAAAAAAGTATAACCTGCTTACTTTAAAAAAAAGTTAAAAAAAAGCTTAAAAATTTATCAAAATCTCTGTTAATCTATTAAATAAAATGGCTTAACTCTGTATTGTATAGTCTATGTTAGTGGAATTATCTAATTTTTGGTGTAGGACTATTATAAAAAGTTTAGAATTGGAGCAATCTATGGCTTATAATGTTCAATATTGAGATCCTAAAAAATTCATCTCTTTCGTATTTTTTGGATGAATTCATATGATGTATAAAAGAAATAGAAATAATTTTTGGGCTGGGCGCAGTGGCTCACGCCTGTAATCCTAGCACTCTGGGAGGCCGAGGCAGGCGAATTGCTCGAGGTCAGGAGTTCGAAACCAGCCTGAGCAAGAGCAAGACCCTGTCTCTACTATAAACAGAAAGAAATTAATTGGCCAACTAATATATATAGAAAAAACTAGCCGGGCATGGTGGCGCATGCCTGTAGTCCCAGCTACTTGGGAGGCTGAGGCAGCAGGATTGCTTGAGCCCAGGAGTTTGAGGTTGCTGTGAGCTAGGCTGACGCCACGGCACTCTAGCCTGGGCAACAAAGAGAGACGCTGTCTCACAAAAAAAAAAAAGAAAAGAAAAGAAAAGAAAAGAAAAAGAGAAGAAATAATTTTTGGTGAGAAGTGATTGTTTTGAAATGCCACCTCAAATTGCCATTATAGAAAATTAATCCATAGGCTGCTCATATTAGCCTATTGAAATAGATATTTTTAGCTCAGATAATTTCCCCACATGATGAATGTTGATAAAATTATAATATGAAAAAAATACAAATGTATTCTGTTATCCCCATTACCTGTTTCCCACAAATAGATAGACCAAGCAGACCTGTCCAAATAATACTTAAAAAATTTTTTTTTTAATTTCAGCATATTATGGGGCTACAAATGTTTAGGTTACTTATGTTGCCCTTGCCCCCCTCCACCCTCAATTTAGAGCTTCAAGGATGTCCATCCCCCAGATGGTGTGCATCACACTATTATGTATGTATGTGCCCACCCTCTCCTCCCCCCTCCCATCTACACGGCATCTGATAAATGTTACTCCTATATGTGCACTTAGGTGTTGATCAGTGAAATCACTTTGTTGGTGAGTACATGTGGTGCTTATTTTTCCATTCTTGGGATACTTCACTTAGTAGAATGGGTTCCAGCTCTATCCAGAAAAATACAAGAGGTGCTATATCACTGTTGTTTCTTATAGCTGAATAGTACTCCATGGTATACATATACCACATTTTATTAATCCATTCATGTATTGATGGGCACCTGGGTTGTTTCCACATCTTCGTAATTGTGAATTGTGCTGCTATAAATATTTGAGTGCAGATGTCTTTTTTACAGAATGTCTTTTGTTCTTTTGGGTAGATGCCCAGTAATGGGATTGCTGAATTAAATGGTAGATCTACTTGTATCTCTTTGAGGTATCTCCATATTGCTTTACACAGAGTTGCACTAGTTTGCAGTCCCATCAGCAGTGTAGGAGTGTTCCTATCTCTTCATATCCATGCCAATATTTATTGTTTTGGGACTTTTTACAGGCCGTTCTCACTGGAGATAAGTGATATCTCATTGCATTTTTCGTTTGCATTTCCCTGATGGTTAGAGATGTTGAACATTTTTTCATATGTTTGTTGGACATTATTCTGTCTTCATTTGAAAAGTTTCTGTTCATGTCCTTAGCTCATTTTTTGATGGGGTTGTTTGATTTTTTTCTTGCTGATTTTCCTGAGTTCTAAATAGATTCCAGTTATCAGGCCTTTATTGGATAGCATGCGAAATTTTTTTCCCATTCTATAGGTTGTCTGCTTGCTCTCATGACAGTTTCTTTGGCTGTACAGAAGCTTTTTAATTTGATCTGGTCCCATTTATTTATTTTCATTGTTGTTGAGTAATTCTTTATTAGTAATTGTGTGTACATATTACAAAGCAGCTGAAATCAGTGTTACTTTCTATGTAATCCTACTTATTTAAGCTCTTCGTGTGCCTTAGTTGCCTCATTCAGTAATTAAAGACAATAATTGATGCTTTTCTCATTGGGCTGCCTTGAGGATCAAATAAATTAATACACGTAAAGTTTTGGACCTGGCATACATTAAGTGCTCAATAAATATTATTATAATCACTATTAATATTATTGATTGCTCCATTTACACCCACTTGTGTACCAGCCTCACCTAGATTGTGCTTATTCCTCCAAACTTTCTTTCTTTCCTTCTATGCAAAAGTTAGCCTTTCTGCAAGATTCCCTCCTCTGAGTCTTGAAACCTTCTCAGAGCCAAAGCTGTCCTCTTTTGGTTCTGCAGGTTATACTTGGAACAACTCCAGGGGGCACCCTTTATATTGTAGTCATCATATTTGGAGAGTTACTATGACAATATTGCAATAGATATCATTGAAGTGTCTTAAGGAAGGGCGTTAATGCCAATTTGTACAAAGTCAACTTTTGGGCTAGTGGAGGGGCAATTATTATTCACCACTGAGCTTTCATTAAGTTCCAAGCAGAGCATAGTAGAAAACAAGCTAGGTTTGGTATATGTGCTCTTTGAGAATGGGGAAAGAAGGTGGCCAAGAAATATTTGTTAAGGGATTAAAATTCAGTGACAGGTAATCCAGGAACCAAGTTGCATAAAGTTTTGGCATACATTTTAGGGTAGAATATCTTAAATCCCATTGGTTGTGCTTGCTAAAGCTGTGCCTGAGACCTTTAAAACTAGGCTAAGAGCACTTGCCTAATTCTGAAAATGAAAAAATGTCGTGTCTGAGAAAATGACTCATAAACGTAAGATGATTATTGTATTTTGTTTCACATATCTTGGCAGACATTTCCTTTTCTTATCATAATTTGCTTTGCATCTGCTGTCTTTTTCTTTCTTGAAAGCTTTACATGGAACATGAGTTGAGCAGGTGACGGTTCTTGCTTGCAGTTCAAGGTGCCAAAGCAGCTGTTCACAGAAGCTTCATCTCAGGAAAGGGCTTGATCAGATTTCCATTTCACTTGAAAGGGGTCTTGGGTCGAAGAGGCATTCAAACAAATGAAGCGGAGAAGCCTGATAGAAAGTGGGTTTGGAGAGGTCATTGGGAAGTGGGCCCTAGAGTAATCCCTGAGCCAAAGAGCCACCCTTTGGGGAGGGCCATTTTTCTGGTTATTTGGTTATTCCTATGTCTATAGACTTTGAGTGTGTGGGAGCTCTTGGAAGCATACTCTAAGTGGATACAAGCCATAAGATTTAAGATCATGCACACTAAAATTCAAACTGACACTTGAGGAATCTTTACATTTGGCTCTTGGATTAGAAGAAACAGCTTGCTCCTTTTCGTGAACACATGGTCTCTTAGATGAAAGACTGAGCAACCCTGAATTTAGTAAGCAAGGCCTAAGTGGAACATAAGCTGATGCTTTAATAGAATGAGAACTGATGCTCTTGGTTCCCATAAACATTCATTTTTTCCAGCTCACGCGCACCTTTTCTCGAGGATGAAATCAATCTTTTTGAAATGAGGAAATGAACTGTGTCACTAGCCCTCAGAGTTATGAGTAAAAAATATGGTGGATGTTCACCCTCACATAGATGCAGCAAATAATTCAGCATATTGAAAATGTCATGTCGACTCCGCAGATGATTTTAACCTACATTTCCTAAAAATTTTACTACATTTGAATTCTTTACATTTTCAACTTATCCTGTTTTTTCTTTGTAAATTCTCTTTTTTTTTTTTTGTATGTGGGAATAGTTCATGGTACCTAGGCCTTTTCAAAAAACAAAATCAAAGATCTTTATAGCCAGAAGGGGACCTTAGATACCATGTAGTCAAATCCCTTCAATTTAAAGATGAGATGCAGTGCTAGCTTTGGCAGCACATATACTAAAATTGGAATGTTACGGAGAAGATTAGCATGGCCCCTGCACAAGAAGGACACATAAATTCGTGAATTGTTCCATATTTTTAAACAATGGTAGATTGGATGTAATTCCAAGGGAAGAGTGCCAGAACCCATAAGAGATTCCATAGAAAGCAGTTGCAGAGCAGAAAATAAAGGAGCAAGATATTTGCAGAGGACAACCACTGAGAGGCTTGGAGTCCAGCAAAAAGGGTATATGGAGTGGTTTCTTTCTCCCTCTCTCACATCTCTGGCAAGCAGCAGGCTTCTGAGCTCCTGGAGACACTTTTTACCCTCATGAGCCTGAAAGCTACTGCTGTCAGTTAACTGGGAACTTTTTGAGGACAAAGCACTAGCCTGCAAGACTACTTGGGGCACTTCTAATTCCCAAAGACCTGAGCTGAGACGGCAGGTGCCATATTGCTTCTCCACCCACTGGGTGCCTTTGTCCTCCCCATGGGGCTTCAGCACTCCAGTTTTTGTCTTGCTCATTTGCCCGCAAACATTTCCCAAGTCTGGCCCGGACTATAGGAACCACAGGCGGCTGGTGGGTCCTGGGGGATATGCACGACACCAGAGGTTGGACATTCTGGGTAGGCTGATTTCCGGAGACAGGGAAAGAGATGACCAGAATGCTAACTTTCCTCCATCAAGGTGCTTCTCCTCTCCTTCCCCTCTCCAGCCTGTGGCTGCTGGGAGAGATGATTGAGCTGGGGCTCTCAGGAGCTGCTGCTTTCTCCAGGTGGTGCATATATCACACCAGGGCTTCTGCAGAGAGAGGTGCTCAAACCTTTCCTCTTAAAGATCCACAGAGGACTAAGGCCTGCTAAGACTGTGAGCTCCCTGCTCAACAGCCCTTCCTGGTGCTGCTTGCCTGGCTGCTCCATCAGATCAGGGCACACCTCAAAGCAGAAGAACATTAAACCTGCTTAGGAACCCCATAGACAACTGAGGACCAGCATACTTCTCATTGGCATGGTCAGGGATTGATCTTCAGGGACCTGAAGATGGGCCCATAGGCCAGATCCTGGCCCCCTAGGACTCATTCATGTTGCTCAGGGGCATGGAGGGGAGAATTGTTAACTGGTCTTGGGAGGTAAGGGAGCCTGCATGGACAGAATTGAAAAGGGAACACAGTTTGGGTCCCAGCCACAGTGCACTGATGGAGCATCCCTTTCCCCATAGCCCTCCCCAGGGCTGTATCCTGGGCAGGAAAGCTCCCAGTCTGCAGCACCATAGTGGGGGAGCTCAGGTAGTTTAAGCTCTTGCCTTCTGACAGATGCTGGAGGGAGACCGCAGGGCAGGTGTGTGGGGAGAAGAGTGAAACTGACTCCTGACAGCCAGATTGTGACTCTCAAACAGCTCAGCCTCCACATGCAGACTTTCTGGCTGGGGGAGGCCACTTCACCCCCTCCCTGGAAGCTTTCCACAGAAGCTGGGAGCAGCCCTTTGACCCCTACTTGCAGACCTTTGACTCCTGCTGAAACAGCTACCTCATCAGCTTTTTTGGAACCTGAGGGCAAGCTCACCCAACTCAGACCTGCCCAGCCTCACTCACTGACCTGCGTCTGCTGTGATGGAAAATAAGGACTCACCTGGAAGTTCCAGGGTCCAACCCACCACCTGGGTCATTTGAGTGCTTCTCCTGAGGGGCTAGAGCTAATCACAGGACCCCAAAGTAACACTACAGCTTGTTCCTCTGGCAAGTGCCACCTACTGATAGGGTCTATTTGCACATGATTTACAGCATTTACTAACTCATTCATATAGGGTGTGGTTAATTCTTACCCACAAGCACCACCTACTGTCTCAGAGTAGGTGGGTATGCCAACCTGGGTATGCCAACACAATTCACATGGTTGAGAAGACCACAGGGCTGGAGAAACCAAAAGTATTTCAAAGACCTTCATCCTCCCTCATCAAAAAGAGACAGCGAACCTGCCCCCACACATAGCTCACCACAGCTACAGCCTACAAACAATTAGCAACTGAGAGAATCATCATTTTAAAATATCTATAACCAAGGCATCCATCCAGAACCTAGATTGCCATCCAAACACCCACAAGCAAAGCCAAAGTTTCTTACCCAACATATACTACAGACACACCTTTAGAAGGGGATGGGGAAGCCCCATCTAAACCAAAGAAAATCCAAAAATAAGAAGTGACAGCTGCCCCAGATAAGAAGGAACCAGCAAAATTACTTCAAAAAAGTACAAAAAATCAGAGCAAAAGGACACCTCCAAAAGAGAACACCAGCTCTCTAGCAATTGATACCAATCCAAATGAAAATATTGAAATGACAGATAAAAAATTCCAAATATGTATTGTAAGCTCAATGAAATCCAAGAAAAAATGGAAAACCAACCAAAGAAACCAGAAAAATAATTCAGGAAATGAATAAAAAATTTGCTAAAGAGATCAACATATTAAAAAAACAGATAGCAATTTGAATAGATATAAATTCTGGAAATAAAAAATTCATTTAAGGAAATACAAAACACAGTGGAAAGTTTTAAGAATAGACCAGACAAGGCAGAAGAAAGAATCTCAGAGCTTGAAGACAAGTCTTTCAAATTAAATCAGTCAGTCAAAAATAGAGAACAGAGAATTAATAGGCATGAATAAAGCCTATAAGAAATATGGGATTACATAAAATGGGCAAATATAAGAATCACAGTCATCTTTCAGGGTGAAGAAGAAAATGCACAAGGGCTGGAAAACCTATTTGAGGGAATAATTGAGAAAAATTTCCCTGGTCTTGGTAGAGATTTAGACATCCAGATGCAAGAAGCTCAATGAACACTTAGAAGATTCATTGCACAGAGGCAATCACCATGACACATATTCATCAGACTGGCCAAAGTCAACATGAAGGAAGAACTCCTGGGAGCTGTGAGGCGAAAACATTAAGTAACTTACAAAGGAAAACCCATCAGGCTAACTGCAGACTTCTCAATTGAAATCTTAAAAGCCAGAAGGGATTGGGGCCACATCTTCAGTCTTCTTAAACAGAACAACTGCCAGCCTAGAATTTTGTATCCTGCAAAACTAAGTTTCATATATGAAGGAGAAATAGAGACTTTTCCAGACAGGCAAACACTGAGGGAATTTATAAAGACCAAACCTGGAAAAATGGAAAACACACACCACCTGTACTCACTATTTAATTGGAACTAACCAATGAGCTCACATGTGCACAGAGGAAAGTAAAGCGCAGTGGAAATCAAGCAGGGGGTGGAGGGAAGAGGGGATGGGCAAATACCCTACCTAATGGGTACAGTGGACACTATCTGGGTGATGGGCACATTTATAACCCTGACTCCAGAATAAGGAAAGCAATCCAGGTAACCAAAAACATTCCTATCCCTGTAATATTTTGAAATAATAATAAAAATAAATAAATAAAGATGAGATGCAGAGGCTCAGAGAGGTGAAATAGTTGCCCAAGAGTGGAAAGTCATAGAATGGGACTCAAATCAAGGTCTCTTTGTTCTCTTTCCTCTTCACTAAACTATTTCCAAATAAAGAAAAAAAAAAAACAAATAAATAAGGCAGTTTCTACTTATCAGGATTATCATTAAGGTTTGCTCAAAACCCTGTGTGGCACTGAGATACATATAGCATAATGGTTGAGCAAGTGGGCTCATATCTGACCTAATCTCCATTCTAGCTCTTTCATCTCTGTGGCTTTGGGCAAATGGCTTAATCTACATTTGAATTCCTTCATTTGTGAAAAAGTGGAAAATGAAAGTACATATCTCACTCCTAAAGTAATTCACGTCATGTGCATAGGACAAAACAAGATATGGAATTAGTGCTTAATGAATATTAGCTATTATTTTGTCTACATCTGAGAAAGAATTTTTTTTTTAATTTCAGCATATTATGGGGGTACAGATTTTAAGGTTTCAATAAATGCCCTTTCCCCCCCTCCCCCCACAAGTCTGAGTTTCCAGCATGACCATCCCCCAGATGGTGCACATCTCACTCATTATGTATGTATATACCCGCCCCCTCCCCCCTCCCCCCTGCCCAATACCCTATTACTGTAGTACCTATGTGTCCACTTAGGTGCTGCTCAGTTAATACCAGTTTGCTGGTGAATATATGTGGTGCTTATTTTTCCATTCTTGGGATACTTCACTTAGTAGTATGGGTTCCAGCTCTAACCAGGAAAATATAAGATGTGCTATATCACCGTTGTTTCTTAGAGCTGAAT